>JAQGAK010000286.1:0-101864 GCA_034696945.1 Lipothrix lubbocki
TATTAATTTTTGTATTAATTTTTGTATTAAGTTTTGTATTAATTTTTGTATTAATTTTTGTATTAATTTTTGTATTATTTTTTGTATTAATTTTTGTATTAATTTTAATTCTTACAGGAAGAAATTCAGTCGAAACAATCCAACGAAGCGATTTACGTCCGACTCATGTTCTTTTTCGACGACGTGTATGTATAAATCTCTAATCTCTGGCAGAAATTCTAGTTCGTAAAGCTCAATATCCCTTGGAAAATTTCGACTTTGTAATTGATTTAAATTGAGATTGTAATTTGTGAAAATGTCTTCTTTCATTGAATCTTTCCCCTATTGAATTATTAAATTAACGGCGATGTTATTAATTGAATATGATTTTTAAATACTTATGTATAGCAGCTTTTTTGGGAGCTATAAGCGTCAGGATTTTGGTGATCGGATTGATATGAGTTTTGTGCATAAGATTTCTCCATCTTTTTTCTGTGGAGCCTTGAAGAAGATACCGAATAAAGGCATATAGAATGGTTTGTAGAAAAGCTGCGGTGATTTTTTTTGTTTGAATCCATAATAAAATTTGTTGGGAGAAGAGCTATAAGGAAGCCACATAGTTAGGTTTTGGTTAGGACAGCTCTAAGTAAATACATTTGGGATGAAATAAAATAGAGAGCAAGCAAGTCGTGTGATTCTTTGAGTAAATATGAATGGGGAAAGGAGCAAGGGAAGAGTAATGGGAAAAGAAACGAATAAAAATCCTATTGAAATGGGCTGGCCTGCGGCTTGAGAAAGCAATTTCTCCGACTCTGAAACTGCAATAAATGTATGGTTTTCCTTCTCGGACTGCTAAACACTCTCATCGTTAGGATTTGCCTCTCTCTCTCTCTCCATCTCTATGAAGACCTCTTGATTCAATGATCAAGTTCAATGTTCCGTGGGTGACTGAGAGTGAGGGAGGGTGGTCTATAAAGATGTAACTTCTCCTTTTATCCATAGACTTAAATACACACATACTTACTTACTCTCCGTTTTTTATCTTTTTTTTTCCTTCATCAGAACAGTTTAGCCGATCCAGGGAAAAACCACAAAAGTTTATGTACACATGCATGTATTTCGGAGGAATGACAAATCAGTCGGAATTCAATCCGTCGCCCTCTGAACAATATCCCATTTATTGAATCGATTTCTCTTCAATTCTATTCCAACTTCTTACAAATCTTATCATCTATTTGCTTTCAAACAATCACAAAACATTTCCATCCATACACAGCTCTTTTGCTCTTTTTTCCACATATTTTCTTTTCTCTCTTTTTTCCTTAAAATCCGCTATTTTTGTTATCGTCAATATCTATCGTCTGTGTCTTATTTAACCTTTTTTGCATTTTCCCCTCAAATAAATACTTTCTCTACAAAAAATCTATTGCTATTCTAATAAACTTTGTGCACACAAATTTTAAATATTATTTTGTTCCGCAGTCAAATGTAATCGGTTGAAAGGTCTACAAACACGGGATCTACACGATCTTTCTATATTTAAGCTAGTATACGTAAATCTATACTCGATAGTTTATTATAGTGTTATTACCTAATATACGATCGCATTCTGGTACTTATTTAATTTAATGTAATAATCCAGAGTGTAAAAATTTATATGCCTGCGAATCACACCTATACGTTTTTATACGTTTATACACTATATCCTTAAAATATAAAAATTTACAATTCATTAATGTACAGTAAAATACAATTATTACATCATTAATTTTTCAATTTTATTATTAATTTTGTAATTCACAAAACGTTCCAAAGCTCATACACATATCATATCTGCATTTATGTCGTTCCTTTATTTTTCTGGATATTATAATACCTCATTTCCTAAAAAGATTTAATTGATTTCTTGACAATCAAATCGATTTAAAGTATTACAGTAGAGCCGTTTCATCTTGTTTCCTAAAAATTCTTGGTTTCTACAAAAAATTAGAAATATTGCTTTTAATAAAACAGTACATTGTGAAGCTAATATTATACTAAAATTACTATATGCTAATCAATAATTAGTTTTTAAATTACTAAAAGTAACTATACTAAAAACTATTTTCGTTAAATAAGCTATATATGCTACATATAATAAACAATAAATTTACGAAACATCCAACGCTAAAGTGTAAAAATTCACACGATTTTGTCAACATTTAATTACAATACAAAGATATTCATTAATATTATTATTGTATGCAATTCTCGATAACAATAATTAACCATTATTGCTATCCTCAATGAATGGTTTCCTCCAGGCGAGCTTGCTGTAACTTAGCTTGTTCCCTTAAAAATTCGATACTTTTCCGCTTAAGATTCTCTCCAAAATTGTCCTCTTCATGGTAATCCTGTCTGCCGCCCCTTGGACTCCCTCGGCACCCGTCCGTCTTGACTAAATCCATGGCTTCCGAGCAGTGACTATTATTATGGCCGGCTCTGTTCAGGGAGGTTGGATAAGGTGGGGATGGGGAGTTGGAGTCAAGGCGTTGGGATTTGGGACTTAGGTTGAGACCACCGCCACCACCGCCACTAGACGAGGACCTGGACGAGAGGTCAAAGGGGAATAGATTTGGGTTCGACATCATGTACTGGGCGAAGAGAGACGAGGCGGATTTGGGCACCCAAGACGTGAGAGCGGGGAAGGATGAGAGGATGGATGGAGGGAAGAGGCCTGTCGTCCCGTGTGGGGGGAAACTACTCAGATGAGCATTCCATAGGAATTCATTGAGACCCAAGGGTGAAGGGAAACTATGACTATTGTGTCCGGCAAGGTCTTCTGGTGAGCAGGGACCCAATGGGAAGCTCGGCAGGACAAGTCCTCCTCCAGGTGCACCGGGGTTTCGATTCCCAGACGTCCCTTCCAAAGATGTCACAACCCCTAGACACTTCTCCCTTTTCCTCCATTTAGCTCGGCGATTTTGAAACCAAACCTATATAGAAAATAGAATGGTTGTTATTCAAACCAACAGAATAATAATATGTAAGGATTAATCTTTTAATCTCCATATAGAATATATAGCCTTATCAATTGTATCAATTCCCTTTCACCCATTCTCTCGTCGCGTCTCTCTTAAGAATACAATCCCCCCGCTATTTAACACACGGTAACATTTTCATTTCGGGTTTCAACATATACTCTAAATACACTTCACATACCTATATGTATATTATGTATCTACATTTTACAATACACAACTATATACAAAGTATCACAAATCTTATTTCTCAGCAGTATTTTTCACAATAATGTATCCTCCTGTATATTTTTCTATCCTTATACAGATATACACAAAGATTATAGTACAAGTACAAGCCAGTCTTTACACATTTTATATATTTATCCTTTATTTTTCCAAAACAAAACATGGCTGTACACATTTGTCACAAAAACGTAAACTACAATGTTTCCTTTTTCCTTTCTATTCAAAACATAAACCGTCCAATATAGTTGTCATTACTGAAATAAATACTACATAAATGATTTGTCGCATCTACTTTGAGGTCAGATTGGATTTCAAACGTAAACCGCAGACATGAAGGAAACGTTGCAGTGTGTTCAATATACTCCATAAATGTTACTCACTATAAGAGTAGATATATCAAATTATTATTATTATCTTTACTATATTATTATTAGCCACTCAAAAACACTATTCTTCAAAATGCACGCTCTCACAATGTCAAACACAGGTCACATTATATTCTTTTTTGTAGATAATCTTTTCCAACGTATCTCACACGTGAATCTGTCTTGTATACATATAGAGATTGGCTGCCAATCATGAATATAAGCAGCTGCAGGATGACAAATTACCAGTTTAAATTACATTTAATATATTTTAGCATCTGTTTCATATTCAAGAACGCAAAATTTAATAAAAGTCTATAACTATAATATGTATGTATCTATGTATGAAGTATGAATTAAATTACGACAGGCTAATTTCCCACTTATTCCCTATTCCATTACGCATACCAGGGAGATGATAATTGTGCTATGGAGTTAGAAAAAAAGTATCTAAATAAAAAATACATTTTATACTACAATTTAGAGCTGAGATTGAGAATTTAATAGTCTAAAAATCCTTTCCTCCTTTCTGTATTTTATATCGTGAGAGTGAAATAGCATAGGGGATTTTACAGAGATGGGGTAATAGTATCCATCATATATGTACATTCACGTGCATATGCAAATGTGTGGTGTGCTTAAACAATTTGCAATCTAAAGAGCCCTTTTGTCAACTTGAATTGAAGGAATTAGCGTGGATAGAAATTAGAGTAAATTGGTGGACTTGATAAAAACTTGAGTGTAGTTTGCATAATTGAGTGATTTCTACAAAATGAAGGTTTGGTTTTTCAATTGGTCATATAAATACATTACTATATAAGTATATTCTTTTCGTAAACTACTTGGAATACATAGCATTTCCCTTATAATACCGATTTTTCTCATATATGAACACTATTTATATTTGACTACACATAGGAAATGGAGTGTAAGAGGAGTAATTTAGTCTCATTTTGTACAGACTAAAAGTAGCTAGATATATATGTACGTTGTATGGGATCTGTTGAGTATGTTTAAGTATATATGTACAATAATTGAGAGAGACCTGAAAAGTTTAACTGTCAGAGCCTCGAGTGTTTTACCCATAATTGACTCTCATTGTCCACACACACACACACGTAGAGTGAAGAGATACACATTATTTCCTCATTTTTACTCGTGGCTCAAATTAAATTCGCCTGAGTGAGCCAAAGCACAAGCCTTGATTCAGTCTCAACGATCTTCCTCCTACATCATGGACTTCCCGTCTGGCTCGCTGCTCCTCTGTCAACCCTTTTCTTATGTACACATTCTATAACTATATACTTACCTACCTATACTTGAAACTTTCCTTCACAACTATTCGTGAATTTCCTATATGGTCTAATAGTATATATTTATTCTTTATGCATAGCTATAGGTATAACCATCTCCACTATAGTAAATCAAGCGTCCTCCGGCTCCTCCATCCATATAGGTACTTACAATACAATCCTATTGTTTGTCCAGATTTAAACTGTACAAGATTTTCCAGCCAATTTCCCACTTTAGTCATTCCTTTTAAAGTAACAAAAGTCCTGTAGTATAATAATTGTAAGCACTACTGGAGTAATGATCTCAATTAATTTGCTTTCTCTCTCTCTCCACTCCTCTTATTGCTCAACTATAAACATTTTAATGCGAAGAAGGCCATCGGCGGAGTACTCCTTAACCTTAATTCCATGGGGTATATTATTAGTTTCTTATATCAAATCCCGCAATGAAATTCATTCTAATAATTTCTCATCATTTAATTCATCATAATTTCCTCCATAGGAAAGGATACAAATTAAGAAATAATAATAGAGATAATTAAAATTTATAAAATAATTTTTTAAATTATGATAAGTAGATTATAAAATAATATCAAAGAGAAAATAATTTTTAGAGTTTGTTACTGAATTACAAATAATTCAACAAACTTATCAATGTCTTGTTATTTTCTTAGACAGATTCAATAGTTTGAAAACAAGAATGAGAAAAAAGTTTCATCATCCATGATCCTCCTTGAAATCAAGATCTGTTCCTGAACGAATAACATATATAAAATCAGAGGATTTATTGATTCCCAGAAGAATTAAGAGCAGATTCTTAGAAGGAGGAACTATAAATAGAGCCGAGGCTTTACAAGACATTGGAAGGAAATAAGTTTTGAGAATTTGGAAAAATTGAATTAAAAAAATAATTTCCTCTCTCTCTCTCTGTCTACGTCTTCAAGCAGATCTCTGATGGCAATATCTTCAACTGGAACGATGGAATCAAAGGACGTTTGAGAAATTACTGTGTGTAGAGAAAAGAAAGATATTTGGAAATTATTTTGTAGGAAAAAGAAAAGATATTGTGGAAATTACTGGAGCAATAAGGGAGAGATATATAATATAAATTTAATGACACACACAGAACACAAGAGTTTTATTATATTAGAATTTTTTTTCCTGAGCAAAATGGAAATTGAAAATGAGAGATTTTGAGAATGGGAAAATTATGTCAAAGGATGAGGGAAAAATATACGGGGGATGAGATATACATTAAAAGTAATATATGAGAATATAAGTTGAAGGGTTGAGGCAGGAACTAATTTTCCCGTTAATTTGACTAGCTAATTGGATGGTAAGAAAGACTTTTTCATTTCCTTTCACATTCACTCCTACATTCTCTTCCTTTCTTTCCTTTTCATTTCGAGACTAAATGAGGAAAAAAGCTATTATTATCAACTGTGCGGAGCGGCTGGAGAATTATGCACGCGTGCATGTGTCTTCGATGAAATTTAAGTAGTACTTTTACTTATATAGAGTTATTACTACTTCAAAGTTCACAATGTAATAAGTATATGACAAAAATACCTTGTGTGTGTGACAGAGGCAAGCAATAATTATTTTATAAAATCTCTGTCTCTCTCTCTCTTTCTCTATCTCTCCCTGCAATAAAACTTTAGGACCCATATATCACTATAGGAGAGTCATAATGTAGTTGACAAATTTGACTGTCGCTCATTATAACGGTTTCACTCAAGAATGTACATAATTATCCGCTGTACATCGCACACTTTTATCTCACTTTAAAACTATATATCTATAACTTTGTAGTCCATATACATAAATACACAAAATTTAGGGATCACACTCAGCAGGGTTACCTTTACAAAGTTACAAAGAGCATCAAGTGCAGGAGTATGAAGAAGATCCAGTTCCTATATACTATACACAGTGTATTCCGTATATGTATAGTGTATCTCTGTTAATAAGACTCGAGAAAAATGTCAAATATATTATTGGGAAGGAGAACAATGCTGAGCTTATAGACAGTCAACCGTGAAAGGATTTCCAATTTTTATTGTCATATCCTTGCCGTATGGGATTGGACAACTTTAAAATTCTTTACAATGGTTAATAGATAGGAAATGTAGATAAGCTCTCCCAAAGGGAGACCAATCTTCTTTGACAGTCTTCGAATCAAGATAATTATAGACGAATCACTGACTTCCCCATAGGAACGAATGGCTGTACATGAATACATCGTCAATTACATCTATAAATATAAGTATAGGTACTACTAATAACTGTACTTATATGATGTATGAAATAGCTAATCGTCAGTAGTGATGAGAGCTTCCAAATATGTGTACTTAGGTTCAATCAAGGAATTAAAACTATTAATATCCTCACATCAAACTTTTTAGTAGAGATCTCAAACAAATCATCAGCTAATCTCTCACAATCAAAGCCCCGAGGTGGGTTTATGTTTGAACTTTTTACAGCTCATCGTCATTGCCTAAACTAAAATGTCTTATGATCAGAGCATTTTTGAGGAATATTTCTTAAACTTTCAAGGTTTCTCATAGCCAATTAGAAAACACAGTCAAACAAATTTCGGCTTTAAATTTCTTGTAATTGTGGACTTTTCTTATGACGAATGAAATTTCTTACAATTCTGAAGCTATATAAACTTCTTACAGTTCTTAACTCAAACATTTTGCAGTACTAACTTCAAGCCTTTTCTGATTCTGAAATCAATGTATGTACATCCACACTTCTATTAATAATGTTTAGATCACAGATCATTAAAGGAATACACGAGAATTCCCTGACCTACATCGTTTACTGTGACACTAATTAGGTGGATTACCCCTCGATCGACTAATCGTAAGATGTCAAAGGGTTGGTAGAGTTGGGGTAACAAAAGTATTCTTTTCGATACTTAATACATAGGGATCGTATAGCTCAAGTGTGCATACTTTTATATAGTTGTGTGTAATATACAAATGTAGAATGTATATAAGTATATGTATACGTGTATATAATATGTGGGTACAATACCTGTACACGCGCTTCACTCAGATCCAATCGAAGTGCTAGTTCTTCCCTTGTAAAAACATCCGGATACTGAGTTTTCTCGAACGCTCTTTCCAGTTGATGTAATTGGTAAGTGGTGAAAGTTGTCCGACTTCTTCGCAATTTCCTTGGCTTGTTCCCCATTTCCTCTTCCGATCCAGCACCACCGTCTCCACCGCTGCCTCCACCTCCAGCCACACTCTCTAGACTCTCACCCCCTCCGACTCCGTCGTCAATGATGAGTCCATGCTCCTCTCCCGTCTCACTTGAGTTGGATGAGGAAGAACTGGTATGCTCCACGCTGATTTCCAGGTCTCCGTCATCATCCTTCAACATGAATTAAGCATAATTAATTATTTTTCCAATTTGATTTTTAACAATTTCCACATCATTATAAGCATTTCCTTCTAAATTAAAAATCTTTTTAGATTTTTGTATTTTAATGTCTTAAATTTTTAATTTTCTTTAATAATTAATTAAGCAAAATCAATAACATCTATAGTTGAATTGACAATTAACCATGACATATTTGTAGTTAAGTAATTGTTAATAAAATAGATAAATTCGTAAGTTAATAATTTCTCAAGTATTCCAAATTCATGCTTATTCTTTAAAAAATACTCTGAATGAATGAGAAACGATTTATATATTAATTTCGGACAAAAGAGCTAATTAAATAATTGTGTGGAACAACTTTCAAATCAAATGATAAATGGGGAATTAAGAGGATTGTGGGAGTTGAGGTTTGGCGTGTGAGGCGGAATCAAGGATAATTGTTGGAGTAAATGGAGGAGAATCAACGCTGATGACATAATGACTTGTTTAGATAAAGAGATTTGTTGGACGGTAATTAGCTGCGAAAGAGGTGGTTGCATTACCTTAAAGGCCGGGGAGTGCCGGTGGTGAAGAGCTTTGCTGACAAGTTGGTGATGATTCGGCTCAATCATGCCTATAATAGAGAATAACAAAGAGAGAGCAGTTTTAGTTTCCATGCAATTACCTCCGTTGATAAGAAGCCCTTATAGTGTATAGTATTTTGTTGCATCCTCCATTATTGTCCCTTTTCTGTGTCGACAGAGTATCTAATAGTAAATGGAGGGATAGTGAAAGAAGAGACTTTTGATGATGACAGTCATCAGGCCATTTATGGCTCATTTAACTTTGAAAATCTTCCGTCTTCTCTCTCCACAACTTCTCTTATACTTACATAACAATATACTCTATATACCTGCATCTATATTCACATACACTATACTTTTATATATACTATACATATGCATCTCCGACAACGAAACTCATGCCATTCAAACTCCCAGCGCACAAAATTCATATACTTATACATACTTCAATAGTAAAATAGTTTTCAGTATGCAACTCTTTAGTTTCCTAAAAAGGGTGAAGAAGACAAGTTCCTGCATACAGTTCAACTTCAGAATGAATTGAATCCCTAACATTCTACTCTGTTCACATGTATTATACACACAATAAAGGGTACTGTATTAGCACTGTGTGAAGTATTATAGGCTTCCCCTTTTTCATTTAAAATATTCGACATGGAAGCATATCTATATATACGTATCTCTATTACTATAGCAAAACCATACATATCATGTAAAGTATAGGATAGTATCTACCACTATCAGAAACAAAGATGTTTACCATGCCTATTTTAGCCCTAAAGAGGCACAGCTTATGGTAAACGTCCATATTATGTGTGTTCCCAGGCAGATTACACGCTCTCAACTATTGCCCATTTGGCTTCATTGTGTACCAACATATTAACTTCAAGCTTGTTTGTGTGCTTTATACAGATACAACAACCATGTTGTTATAAAACTTACTTCCATGTATTCCGATGGATTTGTCATGTCCCATTGGAACATGCAGAGGCTTCTGTAACTTGTGCAGATTTATTATACGGAAATTCATATATCTAAATACTTACGTATACAGATTCCATGCAGAATTACATACTGAAATTGATGCAGAATGGCATATTGAAATTCATATAGAAATTCATGTAGAAATTCATACAAATCTATACACACTTTTAACAATTAATATAGATCGACATACAATATCCCAAATCAAGATCCTAAATCCAACCGCGTTTATTGAAGATTCACTTGGTAGATATGCACATACTCAAAATACATGGTAGCTATATATAAATACAAGATATATGGCAAAATCTAAGCTAAACAAGAGCGGCTAGCAAGTATAGTGACAACATGAAGATCAACAGATCCTGTGGCTTGTTCCTTTATTTAATTTGTATATAGATATAGCTTTCATGGTAAACTTTTCACTCCCATGAAGTAACAATGACGGCAGGCAATAAGCAGAGAGCAGAGTTGCAAAGCGATGATGCGATGAATGAACGGAAAAAGTTGGGCTGAACGGATTGATGTAAAATGGAAACTGTTAGAGTCATATGAGAGAAACGGTAGCCAAGAGAGAAAGAGAGAGAGAGAGAGAGGCTTTAATTAGTCTACTATGAATGTACTCGGCAACCGTCCCAGCACGTGCTCACCAGTAATATCATTGAATGATCTTATTTCATGACTCACGGAACAATCCGCAACAATAGACACTAATCAATTTCCTTGTTGTATTCATTTTCCCTTCCACACTCATCCGTAATTATACTTCTTTTGAACCTCCTCTTATGTGTCCAGGCACATGCATTAGCGTTTCCGATCATGCTGATCACTATGCGAGCTTATTATATTCACAATACTATCCCAGTGTAAAATCTGCTGGGCCTACCTACTACATAAATGTGTTTGCATCTCTCGTTCTCTCTCTCTCTCACTCTTCTATCCTCGCGGTCCTTCAAAAATTTCCATTCACAATACTTCTGGTTATTATTATTATTATTTGCTATCACAGCCGTCACTTCACACGCCAAATTATAATTAACATTTTAATATTTTCCTCCAGCACAACTAGATATACAAAATACCTCTCATCTGCTATTATAGTTATCATATATTATTGTCCAATGTATTCCCAACCTCGTGCAGTACACATATGCGCACTATAATCAAATGTCGTTACGCTTACCTCAAAGTAAACATGTGAATCCTGTGGATTCCCAAGTTGTAAATCACCTTCTTTCATTGAATCACTGACCTCAATAATAATTCCAAATGGTCTAATTACTTGGAACTACAGTTGAAATTGATTTTAGTGATAAGATGTCATTTAGGCTTTATTAGCTAATTATCTTATTATTGTTTAACTACATATAGGTAAGTATATGAAGATATACACTAAGTACCTATATCTTTATTTTCTATCGGTATGTGACAACTAATAATAAGCTTGTTAGCTCATTGCAATTTTATCATCACATTCTTCACCATGCAATCCTCCGGACAAACAAAATAATTATTCTGCAACGTGTCGTCGGTTATGTCGATGAGGAAAATAATTTGTACGCGGAATTTAATTACGCGGAATACTTGCCATAATTTTGTATGTGCACTTATATAGGATAATTCACCATTTATAGGAGATTCAGCCATATTACATCACAGCCAGGAAAAAGTTGTTATTAAAATACTATTAATACGAAGTTATATGTGTTTAATAATATTCATAAATAACAAAACAACACATGAATTTAAATGCTCAATGGACACAAATAAATGCTCGTGCAATCTTCATATCCTGCTTTTACATCATAATTGTTTGGCTCATGGGTTATATTTATAGGGAAACTGATGTAAAAATTCATTGTGCACGCAATACTTTGTTTTCAGAGATTCATCAGAGCCCTTCTATTATGTATCTACATATGTCTATATAGCTGTTCATCCCTTCGTACATACATAAGTCTATACTGTAAGTACTTTTGTATACTTATATACCTAGGCAAAACACGAATCGGTGTAGCTTCCAACCCAAGGGATCATAGAAATACCTCCCTCGGAGACATTATTCCATTTACAATATCACGAAGGGAACTGCTATTAAAGCTTGTACTAAAGTACCAGGGAGTACTCAGTACTGTTCATGTCACTCTATCAATATCCATTTACATCTCTATATATTAATTCCCTATAGTACATGCATGTAGTACGTATGTACATTTGTATATTACAAACACCGTGATTACATATATTACTATGTATATATGTATATACTACACAGTATAATCCGCATTACACAATCCATTCAGCTGCTTTAATGCTCTTCAACCATCATCCTGACTTGTAATACAAGGGGTTAGAGAGCTCCATTTTTTTAAAACAGCTCTCTGCTCTTATCATTTTTAATGGCTTATCTCCATCATATCGTATATCCAAGTGTGAACTGAATGTTTGTTGTTAAAATTATAGATAAAGCTCGTTCGAAGCGAAAGCCCCGAAAGATAGTTTTGATGGATACAATTAGTTAATGCAGGATGCTTAACCTACTCAACACAACAATTAACAATAAAACTGATCCGACAACTGTAACAAGAATAGAATGCATTTTTTCTAGCCAAGCTATCTCCACATTTACCAGGTTTCATATATATTTATAGATACACCATACAGTAATACATATGTAATACATATAATATAATAGATGTATGCCTTATATCAAGGTATACATATATACTACATATTTTAAACAGATACAAATATTACCTAACTATGAGTAACATTAATCAATAATTAAATCAACTAATACAATAAATGAAACAATTAAGCAACATTTACAGAAACGAAATAATAGACCGAGTAAGCTTAAAAAGTATTGACAGTGCTAAAAGATAGCTATGTACACACATATATAGGAACTACTAAAACGTTTTACCCGGCTCGCTTTGCTGCAGTAGCTCAAAGATCCAATATAAAACGAAGAGTAATAAAATAAAACGCAAGCACTCGGTAACACCAACAAATACAAGGGAATCGTTCCTCTATAAAGTCCCGACAGCTATTACTATTAGCAAAGAAACCCCAATCTGTCCCTTGCGGTGCGGGAAGCGTATAATATGTATGCTCTATATAGATTGCCGATATATCTAGAGTATTATTACACATGAGGGTTCGTTACGCGATCCGACATGTAAAGAAAGACAACAAAAACCGGCACTAGTGCATATACTGCCATGTGCATATAAAATATAAAGGCAATCCGCGTGATGTGATGACGGTCCGTTCCGTGAGCTTGTTCAATATAGCGGATATATACTACACACTATGGGAGTTGAATGCTAAACTGATTTACACTTGTAAAAGCTTATATTTGTGTGAGAAGAACATTGATGGAAAGCCACGATGACGGGGGGAGAGTGCAGAGAGGAAACCAAAGTGCATTAATTACTTGGGAATAGCCTGAGGAAATCGTCGGTGGAATTGCTTCTCGACATATAGGCAAACTTATATACATAGTAGATACATATACTATAACCGTAGGTATATATAGTGTAATGTGTAAATATAGATGTTATAAAAGTAAGTATGTATTAGACGACTATGCTAACAGCCCGAGTAAACGTTACCGATTAAATCACCAGGAGACTGACCAGCCTTGTGTTAATAAAATGTGTAACGTGTTGCACGTCTGGCTGCAATTAGCAGTGTATTTTAAAAGCTCATTCTCTCTAAACACGGTTACAGGATTTCATTCATGTAAATTCAATCTAATTAAATGATAAAATCCCTGTAAAGTGCCTATACTTAAGGAATAAGCGTCAGGTGGATTGGACGCTAACTGGGAGATATTGTAAATGCTAAATCTTATGCAACTCAACGTCTAAAAAAGTAATTTATATGTATAAGTATACCAATACTACAGCATAGTACGTAAGGAAAGAAAATTGAAATCTTACCTGAGTTCTGATGTAAACTGGCTTCTTTTGCAAGTAATTTCTCAATGCTGGAGTAGACGGATGTACATTTCATTATGGGATCCCTACTCTCCGGTCGAACTGATGAATGGGTTCGAATGAGAGATTTACTCATTGTGGAAGAGTTGAAAAGTTATGTGGAGTAAATTATTAGATTTTGTTGTCGGAAATAATGTTGTTGTCAAAAATAATATTGTTTTATATAAAGTTGTTCTTGTTGGAGGAAACAAACGCTGGTGGCTTGAGTTATGTATTATTATTTATGAACTTTGTTGAATTTGTCAGAGTAAACGCTCCACAGTTCTATTGTCGGTGCTGTGCATGTATTGGGAATAAACTGGTCACTAATCGAGTTACTATTAATTTCGTAGTTTAGAGGCAATTTGTGATAAAAATGCAAAATACAGTGTAAACTTCCTGATCTTTTGTTGTCAGTCTGACTGAATCAGCAAATAATGAAATTATGACTATATTAATAATACGTCCCACACACAATCCCTATCTATCCGTATCTATGTATATCTGTATATTTCTGCGTATAAGGAAAAAAATCTATGACGATGAGTCTTTCTGCCCACAAAAGTTTATGTATATTTAATTTATATATAAACTACTAAATCTGGAACATTCATCAGTTTGTAATAAAGTATTACCGGTATTTTACAACAACAGTGTAGTATTATTCATCACACACGTATATACTAATATATAGAAGAGATTGCTCAAAAAAATATACAGTCAGTCTAGTGTATAGTTTTTAATGAAGATATTATAATGCAGGGGTTGCAGTTATAAAAAAAATACGAGATAGTCGCATTAGTGTAATAGCAAATAATCAAATGTAAATTAATTGGAAAAATGATTGTGTCTCAAGCTGAATAAATGTAAGTAGGTAGTAAATGAATATTTAGATTTGTTGTATTACATGCGGGCAGATAAAGTTTGCTTTTTATCTCCTATTTAAATATTGATGGGACAAAAGGAATCCATTTGTACAAATTGTGTCTGACAATCTGTGTTCCCTGTACACACATATATTACTACACACATTGCACTTTCCTCATCCGACTGAAGCCGACAGCACTTGATGTTATTAAATGAATCGTTAATGTTTAAGTGTAAATGTATTCTCTAGTATGTATATAACCACACTAGTTAGATACATACAAAAAGTTTATATCTCGCACTTTTGCTTTGCGTTGATGCTCTGTATCTCTAATCTCTTTAGTATCTCTCTTTTCAGTATATTAGCACACACAAGTACGTACGGATGAGTTATTCAAGTGCATATACATATATACACACACAAAGTATATACACACGAGAGATTGTGGTAACAAAATAATAACAACTGTAAAATAATATTGAGCGGGTCAATGAATCCAGGTTCCTCATTCACATTTACTGTCAATATTAGATGAGAGTGGAGGTGTCATCATCATCATCATCATCGACTCTTTTGTGCAAATCTTATTGCCACTCACGAAGTAACAAGTCCTCTCTGCTGTGTATAAGTATATAAGTTAATAGTTATATACGGCTTCGTTCAACACAAACACACCAACGTTTAGCGAGGAATCCCAAATATAAGATACATACACACTGTAAAAACATACAAGAAAATAGATTATTATTAACTAACTTTTGATTATATAATATTCAGGAGTAAATATAGGAAAAGTATTTTTTTTAATTTACATAATATTTCCTAGGAAAAAGCCACCGCTACTACTTAACTTACTACCATTAATAATTACATATGTTGGTTGGCCAGTGCCAACAACTTTTAAGTAATATTCTTAAATACAAATAATAATATTCTCCGTAAATTTGATGATAGCAATCACGCGATCTCATTTGGGAATTACCATTTGGTTAGTACTCCATGTTAGCACAATCAACGACATTAGCATACAATTATCAGCATGTGCTTTTGACACGATGGTCCTGCTCACTTATTGTTAGTGCTCTGCTATACAGGACAAACTCATCATAATTTTATAGTGTCGTTAAGTCTTATTGCTCTAAACACAATAATACATGCTTTACAGAACGTTTGCTATAAGCTTGCAGAACTCATAATAATAATAATAAATACTTGCAAAACAAATACTAATAAATTCCCTAATAAACAGATACTAATAAATTCGCTAATAAAAAATACTAAAAATAATTAACAATAAACATCTAAATTAAGGATAAACTAATCTTTAAATCATTAAAATTAATTGATTTACATACAAGCTGTACAAACGTTTAAGATAGTGCTAGGATGTTATAGGATATACTTAGTGCTTTGAAGATATATACAGATAGATACTTACAGAGCTGACGCTTCCTTGTTGATCTGTGCAGGAAAGAGCTTGGGAGATGACAAGGTGAACGTATGCTTGAGCGTTGGCGGAGCACGGAAGAGATGCTGGAACACAGATGAGATGTTGGAACAGAGATGAGAAGCTGACGCGAGAGAAAAAAAGTAACGTTTATCTGCATTTACGCTTGTTTATATCTAGTACGTGTATCGAGATCGGCAAGGAGAAGAAGCGCTTCGGCACAAAATACAGATGTAGCCGGACCAAGAAGTTGTTGTTGAATGTTGACTGCAGCATAAACATGGAGCTACTTTGAGGGAAATGTTAAGTCAGGTAGTTTCGTCTGTTCTATATACACACACACACACACACAGGAACACATCGCATGTATAAGAGCATTGGGTACAAGAAGAGGTTTGCCTAGACTATAATACAAGTGATGGTTTGGGTTGATACAGAGAAGATAATAATTAGTGTAGGTAGTTAGCTCGTTAGGTTAATCACAGGACCCCTGAAGGGATTGTGAGACGAGTTGGAGGCCCCCCATCGTTCCCAATCCGGGAACGTTTGCTCCCGCAAGATCCAATCCGAGATTCGGGACGAGCCTCCAAGGCTGGACTCCTCTCCACAATAACGATGATTATCACCCATCATTGGCTACTAACATCCCTCCAGTCTGTAGACAAGTTCCAGCTGTTATCACTCATGCATATCCAGATATACATATATACACACGCTCCATGAGGAAAAACACCAATACTCAGTATCATCAAGGTTCCTTCTACAATTAAAATCCATCAGGCTCATGAATCCAGACCTCTAAAAGGAAAAGTACCATCCAAATTCCAAATAAATATCCTGTCTCCATAGTCCCAGGGATTGTCAATACCTCTATACTAACTACTAATAATATCTGATGTCTATGGAATTACAAGCACTTATGCAGAGTTAGTCGCACATAGTCCCATTGTATGTGTAGATACTCCCGTGATCCATCTGATCTCCATAAAAATTCATCCTTTATGAAATTTCATTCTTTTTCAAGCACGTCAGGAGCTCAGGACCAATTAATCTCACAAACTTCCTCGTTTTGTAATTACTCTCATCTCCTGCTCTCCTCATGGTCTCCATATTAAATATCATCTCTTTCACACCCCAACATTGTCGAACGCTTTTTAATGTTCTGATTTCTGATAATACCATTTTTGCACTCAAGTTCTTTAAACTCAGTCAAGGACAACTAACAATAATAATTAATAAATAATAATAATACTTTTTTTTGAACAACGTGGCCTTCCAGGTTAAATCCCGGACAAGGTTCCAATCTATTTTGTTCCTGTAATTACTTTAAAAACCTTGCAATAATTATTATTAAGCGACACTTGTTGACGATTTTTTCTATTTTAAAACCACATTAGTACTCCGTATTGTTTACATTTCTACTTGTTGTAAATTTTAAAAGCACTATTTTACAAGTAATATCGCTTACTCTATGTGCAGAGAATTCGGATGTAGAATATGAGTCATGGAACTTCTATATAGATGCTAAATAACAAGGGATGAAGGTATGCAGATCTAGATTTCGACGGTGGAATGCACTCACTAATTAAAATACACCACAATGCCATTATTATTTCAAACGAAATTACTTCGGTCAGGAGAGTCAAAGGAACTTGAAAGTGCAAGTCTAGACCCATTTTGATCTTATCGTCTTATTATGTATATGTACATATATACTTATTCCTATAGTATAAGTATAGAAAGCAAAAGAAATTCAGACTGTTGCTTTTGACTGACGTTTGTCTATTGCTAATGTGTAAGACAGACAGACTGTGTATAGTGTTAGCTTCTTTGCTTTTTACACACTCCACTTCTCTGTCCATCCTGACAGGAGAAACAATGGTGCGTGAGTACTTAAAATGCACAAATAAGCAGGATTAACCTAAACAGAATAAAGCCTGGATGCTTGTGTCTCTATGTACAAATAAGAGAGTGTGAAACGAGCCTAATTATTATAGCTACCTGAGCATCCCTTCATTAGGCGGACAATAGGGGATGCAACGTTAGGTGAACCTGTTCTACATACTTAACCTTGTTATCACAGCAAGAGCCACCTTCTCCGGCTTCTAATTCTTCTATGCTTATAGTACTGCCATATAACATAGATACATAGGTATACATACTATAACTTCTCTTGTATATATATATAATAATTATAATAATATATACTTGTCCAGTCATACTTCACCAGCACCTCAGAGGATCAGACTCTGTTCATTTTAATACACACTGAATTTACATACTTAAAATAAATTAAATATAACGAATTTAAAATATATAAACAGAACATAAAGGTGTATTCCTTTATAAATATAGATACATAATTGACCAAATATTATCTATGCTTATACCTTCTTCTGCAACATTAAAGCCCATGCACGCCAAAACGGGGACTAATGTATTGGGGAGAAGCAGGTCTCCAGTCTCCATCGAAATGTGTGATCAGTCTATCCTTGTATACTTGTCCTCACTAAATAATAAAGCTTCTATCTACAGTTTGTGGCCACGGCCTGTCAGTTCCTGTCACCTTCTGTCACCAGGGCCGGATTCACCTGTCACCTCTAGAATTTAAACACGTATTAACAATTAATTATGTTTTCAATATTGATTCTCATTCATAAACTGTATTTATGAACAATATACATCTGTATATACGTATATACACTCTATTACCTCTATATATTTAGTAGTTTAATTAGTAAATATAATAAAATATAAATTAAATTCGTCAGTTCACAAACTCTAGACTTTTCCATATGTTTTAGGCTTGAGGACCTCATAAACTTCCTGGTAACTATAAACGATAATACCCTATGTGGCCTGCTTCTGCGATCATGATCTTCAACGAAATTGAATAACAAAAGCAGTTTTGTAATCAGTATGAAAAACTATGTATAAGTATAATTATAGATAATATACTTAATAATACTCATGTTTTAAAAAAACTTGCTTGGATTTGCGTCATTTACAAGATGTTTACAAGTGAATTCGTTGGAAATTTCATCATTTATTGAACTCGCATGACTGCGTCAGAATACCTGAAATTAAAAAAAGTAATAATCCAAATGTTAATGATCAATATTTCATGAGTGTAATAATATGGAGAATTAATTCTGAGAAATTTCATCTTATGCAACTATAATCTAATTGTAAACATACTCAAATATACATACTTGCATCACTGACAAAATTATTTTTAAATCCAAACCTTATTTATAAATCAGGCAATAATACAATCTAAATGCTTATGAATAAGAGAACAACTTTGACAATGGAGGATGACACAAAGAGAAATGTTGGAAAACAGGGAGAAATACATGAGAATTGATTAATAAAGAACGCATCACCATTGTCATTGTCATCTTATCAATATTGGAGGAGAGGAGTTGTAAAGTTAGGAAAAAATGCGCTGGCGTATATAATTAAATTTCCAGAAAATGAACTCGTAACTCAGACGACACATATTATATTGCAAATATTTATTAAGTGGGACTAATCATTTCCCGGGAATCTTCAAGCGTCAGAATTAGAATGGAAAACATCATTTCCACATTATTAAAAAAGATGGAGTATTTAAGAACCTATTGAAATACGTATCTATCCATATATCCTAACATTTCACATATCATCAATTTAAATTCAAAATTATTTAGTATTAGTGATCTCATCTATTTTGCTGTTCAAATATAGCTAATAACAAATATGACCATGCAATACACAAAAAAGTCAATAATAATCAATGAATAAGATATGGGTTCAGTAATGATGAAGATATTAAAAAAATTACACACATTGAAACTGATTAAATCATCGCTATACTATTATACATATTTGTTAATAAAACCAAAGTGACAGAAATGTGTAGGAGTATGCGACTTTTATTATCAATGTATAGAGATGATCGAGCTACTAGACTGAGTACACAAAAAGAGATTAATATTGACACTGTTATACTGTTACCCGGATCGGATTCAATACACACCGTAATATTATCATACAAATATACCTACGTACATGGAAAAGGATGATGATGATGATGAGTATATAGTGTTGATGTTTAATAAGGAGTTGGATGTTCATTCAGAATTCAATAAAGATGAATAAGTATCATCTCATCTACATATACTTCCAAAGGGCTTGACGACTCACTCACGGAATCAATTTATACGCCGGAGTAAATATAAATGAAATGAAATATCTGTCATTTATAGTCGCTAATCCGTGTGTCTTTGCATTGCAGGCAGATTGCTGGGACAAGATTTTCCCTTATGTGTGTAAAGCCATATAGGGTTTTCCTTCAAATTTGAAGAACATATTATACTTCTGTAAATATGATGATCATCTTTTTGAATACGTAGGTGTCGATTTCTATATTATATTAGATTCTTCTTGGTTGGTGCAGAAGACTAAAATGATTTTCGAAATTCTATAGAATCCAACCTCTTAAAAGTATATCTATTGTATATATACTTATACATAACCTATATAATCTATCTCAAGTGCCCAAAGTATGTACATCGATATAAAATTCGATTGAATTATTATTTTATATTACGTAAGAATTCTACATATGATTTAACATCTTTTTTGCAAACACACGCAGAAAGTCTAAACACTTTTCAAATAGTTATTGAATTCAATTCATTCAAGTCGGTCGTATAAAGTTTGAGGAATATTGTTCGTAATATCTTCTCCGACAAAGTATATATGTTAATAAAAATGAAAAAAATATTCTATATTAGAAAATGTGTGTATAGGGGTAATTTTTTTTATCAATAAAGTTTACAAGGTATAGAATATTCAAAAATTCACTACCAAAATAGTATGACTCCAAGAATTTTAGATGCTGAAAGTATGTAAGTATAAGAGTTTTGGCCCAAAAGTATCTACCCTTAAACGTTTAAGCCTAAAGGCTTAAAGGTATGCAAGTAATAAAGACTGGACCTGCTAAACCTTGTATAGGGTACAAGTACATATATTAAAGTAGTCCCGGCTAAAAAAATATAAGTATACAGTAACCCCCCCCCCTCCTCATATCATTTATTAACTACTCGATGAAATTACGACACCAAATCAAGCACTTTGTCAACACACTACCTTGCCCATCATATTACTTTTCCATTTAACTCCTTTGCCACTCCGATTTCAATGGAGTTTCCCCCTTTTTTCACTATACACAAAAAGCCAGCAAGCAACATGCTTCTTGTATGTAAGCTATGCCGTCAAGTATCTTATACATATGTATACATATGAACAATATACATAATAGTACACACTTACACATTTTTTATTATTCCCGAAAGTGTGACTGCGTCCACCAAATTCAAACAAATTGGGAGTCTAAAAACAGAATTTACGGCGGAGGACCTGTGGAGAGAGAATTCTGAGGAGAAATCATTTTGCCCCATCTAATACATTTCAGGAGCGAAATGTTTAAGAAAGAATTCTGTTAAAAAATAAATCCTGTAAGTATAAAAAGAAATTCTGTATAAAAAAGGATTTAAATATAAAAAAAAATTCTGTATAAAAAAGATTTTCCGTATAAAAACTGAAAATCTTTCGGCGGGTGTCATACCTGCCATTGACAAGTTCGGTCGTCATTCCTCCCGCTTGACCCCTTCGATTGTTTGTATGTATTGGAAAATTGGAAGCTTGGAGGGAAGGATCAGAGGGAATTTCTTGTATATTTTTCTATTTCCTCTTTGCTTCTCAGCAGTCAAAAACATCCTAATGATGTCCAAAGACCGCCTGGAGTTTCTTGCCAACAAATTTTCTCGAATTTAGTACTCTCGGAGTTACTTTGTAACTTGTAACGTATAGATTGTAGCGTTTGAGCCTATGCCTATATAGATATAGGTATTCGATGTAAAAATCGGTAGAAAATTTGATCCTGTCCGGTATGTGTGTAAGGGTTAAATCTTTTTAGAAAAGAAAATTTATTTCGCGTGATTTCATTTTACTTATGGATTGAGTGCTTTGAATAATTCCAAATTCCATAGGTTATGAGATGATTTTTTAAATGATTCTGATACTATGAAAGGCATTGATACAATAAAAGTTAATAATAACACAACTTTCATGATACCATGATTGTAATGTGAGATTATAATTACTAATTTATTTTTCAAATTTTTCCTTAAAAATACGACTCCTCTCCGAAATTGCAATTTCCATCGTAACGGGATGTTGTTACCATAGAGGAGGTATATAGGAAATACCGCTCTATAATTTGCGCAGCCAAATTGAAAATCTTTATATACTTAAAGTTCACTCGGGTGAGCATGTATCGATAAGTGTATAAAGACTGTCCAACGTATAAGTGACGTGCTCAGGAGGAAATTAAATAATGCCTTGTAGAAAGGCTTTCATCTATCACAGCAGGACTCCTGGACTTTTGCTTTTTCTCCTCCAAATCTTTGCTGATCACTTGATTGAACCTGTAATAGCTTTATTGATTTACATCGCTCTGTCCCAAACAGATTTCCCGATTCCGGAGATTTTTCCCCGGACTATGTAAACTATTGGCTGGAGTTAAATATCTATATAAGTACTTAACTATATACATACATATATTTTATGCCCGTGCCTATGTGTCCACATCTCATTTTTTATTTTTTCCTTCAAGGTTCCTGGCTGAGCAGTAAATTGTAACTATGATAAATACTATTATATAACAAAAGTGATTTGTTTTATACGTAGATACATATATACTATAGATGCTGTTTATTACATTAAAGTTGTTGACATGAATTTTTCTCAAACTTAATAACAACTTGATTTGATTTTGCTTATTTGCCTAAGTTATTTTCTTTAGTACATGAAAGCTGAAATTGTTTTTGGATTTACCTTAAACTGCTTATGAATTTACTCAAAATTGTTTATGAATTTACTCAAAATTGTTTATGCATTTACCTAAAATTGTTTATGAATTTACTCAAAATTGTTTATGTATTTACCTAAAATTGTTTATAAATTCGCCCAAAATTGTTTATAAACGTACCTAAAATAGCTTGTAAATTTACCAGAAATTGTGTTTTAAGTATGTTTAAAGTATATATGTAATTTGAACATTACAGAATCCAGACGAACATTTAAGTAAAATATGGAGATGTTCTATTATGGAGATGATTCTAATGGACCATATACCTTCTCCAAGGATTTTACTTGTCACCAGCTTACTTCTCATCAATCACAGCTCGCCGCCTCATTGACTTAAGTCGTATCCTTAAAAGGATGAGCAGGAGATGAGCCACGGCCTCGAAAAAAGGACTTAGGATGTCCCCAGAAATCTCCAGATTACACCACAAGAGCTCCCGTCCATGTACAGACTGTGCCACAGTTTAGCGCTGAAGAATATTCTAAAAGATAATTCTGCCCTCCTTGTAAACAACTTCTACACTACAGAGGTATACATACGCAAAGGTGCTCAGAGTAGTGGCAACTTTTCTATGTATACATAAAAATAGTATGCCTAATTCTTTCCCAAGTAGCAATAATTGCTGGATAATACTCTTCCCTTTATTAGTATATTATTGAAAAACGCAAGAACCTGGAAGAGATGAGTCTCTGAAAAGGTGAGACATAATGACAAGCCACACAGCAAGTTGACACTCAGAAAAGAAATTTTGTCACTACTCCTGTCTTATACTCTTTACACCTTCTTTCAGGATGAGATTTTGAATGAAAGTGCTAATATAATATGATCACCCCACGCAGTTTTCCGTTTCAGACACTTTCATTTAAGACAAATTTGACCACGCAGTTAAGACCAATCCACCTTTATATTATCTTCAAGTCTTCATCCCAGAAGGATTTTACACACCAAAGATTCTCTATATGAGGTCTTGTCATTTACAACATTTATTCAATGTGTTGAAGAGCTTCTTCATTAGCTCTCATATGTAATTTTCAAATGTTTCACACAGTTGTGCATAAAGATTTTCCTAAATTGAAGGCTTTTCTTATTCATTTATGAACGCTCATCCATTCTTAAAGTGTAGTTAGGCGGAGATCATGAATGAAGATGCAATATATATCTTGGACACCAAAACTTTAAAAGCTTTATTACGAATGGGTGTCGAATGGGAATCGAAAACATTATTATGACAACCAGCGAGGGATGTGGACAGAAAAGTATAAATGTATAGTTCGTCCATGCTGGATACACTTATACCTGCAGACGCCGTTGTGTCATTCACACCGGTCGGTCCTGATTTCCGATCTTGTTGTGTCGAAATTCGGTCGCGCCTATGTGCTTGTACTTTGACACTTTTTCCAACTCTAGACACTTATAGCCTGTAATATGTTTACAAATTCGGCAACATTTTAAAAGTGTGTTTTGTATGAGAAAAGCGTGTTTTGTAGTATGAGAAAGTGCGTTTTGTATATGAGAAATGTAGTATACACAGTATTTAATATAAGTATGTATATCAAATGTATTTCATCTCAAAATCTCTCCAGAACATGGACGCTCTTTCATTAAAATGGTGTGTAACACAGTCTGTAAATGCTCAACAGATTTGTCTGAGAGTTGTCAATGTTGTATGTTCCTCACCTTCACAATAATAATAATAATGTTTTGGGTGAACGGGAGGGAGGGACACGAAAGAGCTATTAAGAGTAAAAAGAGATTTTCATTTGAAGCTCAAGTGCTCACTAAAAGAGAAATGCTAATCAATTGTAAACGTGAATGAAAGTCCCAAATGGCATGGTTCCAACGTTCCATAAGCGGGATTCTCATATAGTAAAGCTTACTGTGAGCATACATTCTTATACAGATACATACATATAGTAAATATATAGTCTACAGTTGTATTCTGTATTTAGGCATTCAACATATACAGGCGCCATTTCCTATTTATATCTATCTACTGAATTTCCGATTCCATGACATGTCGTGAACTCGAATAGCAATTATGTATATGCATATGTAATACATTTATATGTATCTCTCTACATGAAAAACAGTATACATTTAGAAAACACTGAAGTACGTAAATACAAAAATACTGTACATATCACTATGTACATAACTATATAAGGTCTATTAGGTATATGCTTATTGAGTATATACATAAGGTGTTGTGTGAGGGTGAAGCCATGCAATGTAATGGAATGATCCGATCCCTTTTTAGAAAGAGCGTCTGTTCACACATGAAAAACACCTGGAAGTGTAGTTAATACTGGAATTTATTTGAGCACTTATCTCCCTCCTCATCACCAGCTAATCATGCATGATTAACATATGAGACGAGTCTCATATCCTTTTAACATGTCTTTAATCAGGGTGGATAATTCCTTCCGTATACATAATATACATTGTATGTCTTATACAAACAAAGCTTTTCAGGAAGGAAGTCTACATCTTACACATTACTTTCAATATAATAATAACAGTATAAGTTATTCTTTCTCGCTCAATGGGAATAACTGATTTTTATGTTAAATAAGATTGAGATTCTTACAATCAAAAAAATCATAAAAAATGAAGCTTAAAAAATTAGGATATATTGTGTATTAAAAAATAAAATACACAAAAAATATTTAAAACCATTAAAATCTTGAATGCCCATATGAAAGCCCATATAAACTGTGTAATAGCAATCCAATGAGCGTAAATGGTGTAAAGCGTGAATTAAATCAAGACAAGTCTGTTTACACTAGCTGGCAATTAGATCCATCTCATCTTCTTACGGAGTGAGTCCTCACAGTCTGCGAGAGGCTTGGAGGGAGTTCAATAAATTCCTAAAGCCACACACCAGTTAAAATGTAATTAGAGCCTATGGGAACTGGGATGAGCGGAGCTATTAAACCATGATTTACATGTTAGCTCCAAAAATTCACAAGCAATTAAATATGGGAAGCACACCATAGATATCCAGTTCTTAGTATTGGGGGTACATATAGCTACATGCATACTTAAATATGCTGGCAACGGTATATGTATAGAGTATAGGGAGGTCATAGAGGAAGAAATCGCATACACATATGCATAGGCATAGACATTTTGTTTATCAAGCTCGCTCTTTCTCGCAAACTCTTGAGTTGGACATTTAATGAATTTCCCACAAACTGCCTTCAGCTATCAACCCTTATTCTTCAAAAGCCTACTGTAAACATTGGTGTACATAATGATCTAAATGGTACACTTGCTTTTATGTGTATGTAAATATGTATTTATAGTATAGACTATATTTAGGTATATGATGCATTATAGATACTTAAGTATATAATAATATAGTCGATCTATATGAATTTTTTCTGTTACTCTAGATAACTTTTACGGGATTTTATTAATGTTTTACTATCTTTATAGCTACTACACTGTGTCTATAGATATAGATATGGGTATAGATAGTAAAGTAAAGGTAACCTATAGGCTTCTTATATTGTAGAATATATTTTTAAAGCAATATGCACTATAAATAATTTTAGACACTCTGCAAATAAGGACCAATAAGGTATAAATATATTCATTGAAGCTCTCTTGTATACACTTGTATACATACAGAGTTTTGTGAATGATCAAGTTAGTTTGTGACTATTATATACATAGATATACTGTATGCGAGTGTTGACTCTACTACTTATTACCTTGTTCTCCTCTATAAATCCATTCCCACCATTCTAGTTCACATATTCTCACAAGTTTTGATTAACTTGCTAACAATAAGCCAGCTATTGTTAAGCTCATGAGTCACGATTAACTTTTCCAATTTGATACTCCGATTTGGAGCTAAACCAAACAATGAGAGTTCCCTTCACTCTCTAATAACTTATATACACTATACTATAATACATTTAACATCTCCATCCTTGATACTCCTCAATTTTCACCTCAATTTCACATAGGAATTAATTCATCCAAAACTTGTTAACTTCTGTTCAACTCAATATACTTACTTTTAACAGTTTTCTTTTAACTTAATTGGTTTTTCGGAGGAAGCTTTAAAATTTATTTTAGTTTATTATTTTAGTTACTCATAATTTAAATCCAATTTTATTACAATGCAAATATATCTTTGGAAAGATCGCAATATCTTCAAGTTAGTTAGTAAATCAAATTCTTTACCAAAATTATTTTTAAATTTATTCGCTTAAAGTATTTTTTTACATAATTACTAGATACCTCTAAAAATCACACGGGAAATTTTATTGTTGCTGTATTTTTCTTGTTTTTTGTGAATTAACAATGTTTTTCATGGATTTACGTTCATTGATCTACTTTTTGCAGCCACGTTTTTGTACCTTCACTATTGTTTATAGCAGTTTGATCTTCCCGACGTTTCATCAAGTTCATTGTAATCATTGAATCGTCATTGCTATTAGGTATATAGATATACAAAATAGCTACAAGCGACATTTGATCAACAGTAAATATCCAGTCGTATACTATTTGATAGTGGAGGGAATGGTAGTCCGGGGGCATTGAGCGACAGACGACCAGAACAACAATATTTGTTTAGGCCCAAGCGAGTTGCATCAACATGGATGAAAGCAGTTGACAAAACATTTTTGGCCTGCGTTTATACTATAGTGTCCTCCCAAAAGTTTGTATCTAGCTGTTTATTGCCTCCGCACAAGTTCGACAGCAATTAAACTTGCATCTCTTTGACGATTTTGACTGACGATGAGCTTATTTTGTTTGTGCTAGAGTGAACGTGAAAATCCTGTGAAGATTACATATTATTTATGTATCTCTATAGTATAGTGCAAAGGGAAATTAAGTATAAACTTAACAAAATCAACTATATACAAGTACTATAAATATCATATGAGATATAGGTGAGGTATCAAACTGTGAAACTAAAGTATAAAACAGTTGAAATGAAGTATCACACAGTGGAAGTATAGTATAAAACAGTGGAAATCAAGTATAAAACATATAAATCAAGTTCAAAATTGTGGGAATGGAGTATCAAAATATAAGGAAACCAAGTATATAATGTAGAAGAGTATACCTAAAGTATGTAGATGGTTATAATGCACCGTAGAAATGAAGTTAAGAACTGTTTAGAAGAGTGAATGATGAAGGAGGCGAATGTAATCTCGGACACACGACACTCATCATGTTATTAAATCCTTGGGTCAATACTACGACGGTGGTCGGAATTGAAATGAATCGGGCCAAAGAGTGAGAGGTGGATATATTTATGAAGCGATGAGAGTCACAGCGTCACAGGGCCGGCTCACAGTCAGAAAAGCCTCACACGCTCAATGTTTGCTCTAGTATTAACAAAATGACACCCGACCTTTTATAATAGAGCTTATAGGTATCTATATTATACATACATTGATCTATATACTATAGTCTTTTATATTTCTCCATACCCTCCATATACGTTCATCATAAAGCGGGATGGTTTACAACTGCCAAATCATCATCCTCCGGACCGAATTAGTTTCCTCTAGTCGTAGCTCCACTTATTATTACTTATTTTTTTGATTCCCCATATATTCGCCACTTATTTACACGGTAAATCTTCCGAATCATTTCATCATTTAATAGAACTCACTTTATTGTATTTAATTGTAAGCGGTTTGTTGACTTTCGGATACAATAATATCATGCGTATAGATATACCTAGTAGCATTTTGTGCATCACATATAGACAAAGTAGTGAAATGATATAAGAAAAGGTACTTATATATTGAAGACTTATAAATAGTAATTAATTTTTACATTACACTGTAACTTACGTATGTACATATATGCACACATGTACACACCACATCATTCCTAATATCCCAATCCCTTTATCTTCTGTCAGCTTCCCCAAGCATTTAATAAAGTTGCTGTGGATAAGATAATTACGATAATCGGACCAATAACACTTCCCCAATACAAACTTATTTCCTGTATACCTGATTACATCTCCGTTTATAGAACTTTTACCTTATTACCATTTATTTAATACAAAGCTTTTGAACGGCATAATTTCTAACATTAAAACTAGAGATTTAGTTTATTTTGCAAAAGGTCAAATGTTATGGATTTATTAGGAAATGCATATATCAAATTAATATTTTCCGTGATTTCCATTAGTTTAGTGGATGATTATTAGCTTCTCTCGACAGTTTTGTCATTATAGAGCGTATGAAATAAAAAATTAATAACACTTTTTCAAGGTTTTGATTATTAGAGAATGCAATTATATGTATAACAAGATTTTATGACTCTTAATGAGTAATTGCAATTCGGAATACATGTACGTGTATATGTATTTATGTTTTAAATAAAGCTCCCGCAGTTCCGCAGTATAAGTTCATGAATGATTGTATACCATGATTTTATTAATATTCTTATCTCATAAAATATCCTTTTATAATAATAATCAGCTGTCGGAACAGAAGATTAAATATTTGCGCAAGCATTCAGCGGAATATTAAGAATAATATATGGTTTGACGATAATAATGGAATCGATGAGAGAAGGAGTAGAAAGGTAATCAGGGACTGCTGAGTAGCTGGAGAAGAGTAATTTTCCCGGAGAGATTATAGTTTTATAGTGGAGATATTGTAACACATGTAATTACATGCATACACCCTATGTAATTCTTTAATATATTTATACTTAAATCATATATTCATATATTACTAAATCTATAGCATCAAATATTAATTGATGAAACTTATGAAAGTATGAAGATAACGGAGGGTGTAACATACATACATAACTATTTGTAACAGCACTTCTTATTATTTTTATTAGTAACATAATGATGTATGTACGGATGGTTTTATTATACTATTTATATAGATATATATATACTATATAAGTATGTATATATAAGTATATACAGAGAGTGCATTAAATTTGAGTATTAAATCAGGTTAAAGGGATGGAGGAGGAAGGAAGGAGGCTGTTGGTCATGGAAGGAAGGCAGGTAGCAATTAGCTGAGCAGCTGTGGGTGACATGTGACTAATCCATGCTTATTTGTGACATCCAACTTCATTTGCGATATCAAAAGAACTCGCTTATATCATTACATATTTAATTTACTTTTCTTTCTCAAGTCATCAGACTGCTGCTGATTTCAGGGCCGGAGTTTATATACATGGAGGGTTCTTCTTATTTGACGACCACCCACTCTTCTCCGCTTCTGCACTAGTATGTTATTATACTGATATGAGCTTCGCCAAGCTAACCTACATTAGGTACATAAATGTAAGCATCTATAATGTATCTCTTTCATAAAATGATGCATATATACTATATGTAGTATGTAGATACATAGGTTTATATCTACATAATGCTAATGTTATATACGGACAACCCACGGTGTTCCCGTATATGACCCCAAATCCTTTAATTGCTTCCCAATCTTTCATAACTCCCATCAAATATAATAACATCACTCTCATCATCAGCAAGACATCAGTTGATTACGTAAAATCTTGTCAAGCACACGCTTCAGAATTAGCTTTGCTCTCCTCAGCAGGATGATGGGAGAGATGAACAACAGATTACATATTCTATATTTATCCAGCCAGGAAATATACTGTGTGATCATGATTACCTTCATCACAGGATGATATCAAGTCTCAAGGCAAATAAATTTTGGACACATCAACCTCATAGCATAAAAGTATATTATGTAACCTATAGACTCTGAAAAAGTTGACGTAGACAATGATGATCCTGATCATATAAATTTTGAAAATGGATAGAATTATATAAATAACATGCATAAATCAACTCCAAAGCCAAACACAGACAAAGTCCAAACGCGAGCTGTTATTGTCAAGTAAACTATTAATTATTCACTCTCAGGGAAATGTAATCTACAGTCATTCATGTTGCAAATATGTACACATGTGGTTGCGCTATAGATACATAAGAGATGCAAAATGGTAATCAGATTTTTGTATCTTTCTGTCCTTCTTTTACGCTCCCGTCCGAATTCCGTTTTGTACATACATACGGCATTATTTTCCTCATCTCTTGATGTTGATGGAGCCTCATCGTCATCTAGCAGATATTTCTCCAGTCTCCTGTCTCCCGGGCAGAACTTGTTTTCGGGCTCCACCTGGGGCTTCCTCCTTTCTTCTCACTGGCCGTCCCTCGTTGTATTATGCCCTAAAGTATCTTTTCATACTTTTTACACAAAGAATACAAGCTATACAAACAGTAAATACTACAAGGAAATAGACAACAACCGTACCCATTACTCTCTCGTGTACATTGAAATTACAGCAAGAATATACTTATTATGTCGATGTAAGATATAAGTAAGCCAAATCATGACTAAAACGTAAATGAGACGTGGTGGTGCGTTGTTCATTTTTATGAATTTTCTTACTTGACAATTTACATAAAATATATTTATTTTACAAATAACATTTTAAATAAGTTTTAGGTATTTTTATTTTTTAAATATCTTCAATAATTTATTTAAAATAACGCTTTAAAATAATAAAAAAATATTTAAATAATAAGTATATGTAGCTTTTGAAATAATTCCATAATGAATATAATTAGTTTGCATTATTTTTTGCGGATTTTCGTAGTTTATATAAAGCCAATTCAAAATTAAAGTTATGCTAGAAAATTAGCAATTTAATAAATTTTACACCATAATAACTACATTTATATTCGAGAGACACTGAATAAAAGTTATCAATAGCCATATGCGTATTTGTGTATGTCTCAGGGAGATAACAATTTTAGGAATAAGCGTGTGCCTTATGTCAAGGGTTGAAAGTGAGGTGCAAAACTCTCAAAAATAAGCTTTCTATGCAGGGAACAATACGTACACAAGTGCTGACAAGAGGGAACAATTGTCATCAAGTCTATTATTTGTCCTAAACATAAACAAGCACCGCGACATAATAAAACGGATAAATGGAAGTATGTATAAGTAGTGTAGAGTAGAGAGATAGTGTATCTATGATGTGCCTACAGATATCTTTATGGAGATACAGACAGCGAAACCCATGTTATAAACCATATATATTTACTGTTTCTCTACTAGATCTACCCACACATTCGGTATTCGTTGAGGTGTAGAACCCACAATTCCCGAGATCCTTCTATTTATTATTTATATTCTTCCTCAAGTACTCCTTAACCCTTGAGTTTCATCACCGGATAATCAGTATGAGTAAGCATAATGTTCAGAGTATAATAAGCAATAAGTATATCTACAAGTTCGGCTTACTTCTATTCTGTCTCACCAAGCTTTTGCTCTTCGTCAATAGGAAAACACTCTGGTGTTTAGAGGCTACATAATAATATGTCCATACAGCTTACAGCTGTAAAATATATTATTTGTTCATATTTGTTGTAAATTGTACTTTCTGTATATGGACATACGTATCTACTATATGTATGTACTATCTATGGAAATGGTCCTGAAAGTAATATAATAGAAATAAGAAGAACAAGAAGTGGCGAGGAAACGGCTCATTTACCTCAAATCTCCTCCACTTCTTTTATTGCCCCGCTGACAAACCCCACACTTGAAGTAACAATACATTAGAGCAGAGCTTTGAGTTTGAGGCACTTCTATCAATCAACTGATTTATTGTCAAAAGGAGCACAGGTCAAAGGGTTGCGATCCGACTTAGGCACACTGTATTATATGAACTTGTAAATACTATTGTGTATGTATATTATTCTACTATTCTACATTATATTGTATGTATTGTAAATAGTATTATCCCAGAGTTTTATTACGTTCAAAAATTAGTATGTATATAGCATAAGTAAATATTTTAATATAAGTATAGGAAATACATAGGAGATCCTATGTATGTACCTATGTATAGTTTACGTGCACAAAAGGCTAAACAATATGCTGGTGATTATATTTGTTTATGTGGTTTTCGGTTTTCAAGAGGGATAAGACAAGCTATAGCAATTCGGTTTGCTTTGGTCAGACACCCTTTGTGCACCCCAAAACCAATGAAATCAGGGACGCACAATTATGATAACTCTGTGCTCATGCTGCGTTCGCCATAATAAATGGTGCTTATGTAGTTTATAAGGTATCTTATACAGTGTATAGCCAAGTACCATGTTATATCCATAAGGTATATACATTGTATACTTACCTATACTCACTGTATTATAGTAGTAGTAATAAGTACCTTGATTCATCAGAGCCCACAATATAAGTCTATCAACCTTGATAAAATTACCGACAGTAATTCTCAATTCTCATCTGAACTTGGCAAATGAAATGAACCAGTGGAAGTCTTTAGCCCTGCTCACGATGTGACGATGAATGTGAATGAGCAAAGGTCAAAATATCAAAATGCATAATATCAAAACTAATTTTTGGTAGAATATTCATTTATTCACTATAGTACAAATGTGTTTAAAAAATTAAAGTTAATAAATAAAAAAAAATCCCTGCATTTCAGTCCGCAGTAATAAAATTTGTATAGGCTGATGAAATCGCGAAAAATATTTTTCTCGCAGAATAACAAATATATTTTAGCATATAATTTTATTGACTATTTTAAAAAATGATATGAGATCCTTTTTGTGAGAAAGATTAGAGAGAACGTAAAGAACGCAGAGTGGGGACGTTTGCCATGCTAATAATAACATAACAGTAGTATTATTATTAGAATATCACCTATGAATTATATTTACATATGGAACCTCAGCTATGTATACATTTTATATGAAGGTTTATTACTATTTTAGACTTCGAGGAATAAGAATGAGGAACAAATTTATATTATTATTCACTTAATACACATATCTATATGGACATTACATTAGTATGTATATAGCTGTAAGTTTCCCGTGTGAATGTTATTAGCTGTATGTATTCAGCCTGAAAGTTGGTAATGCAAGGGTTAATGATTCGTATGATGAGAGCATCAGTACTAATTTCATTCTACATTACCATCATCTCTTCCGCCTCACTGCTCCTGTGTGCTCTTATGCTTCTCTCTTGAGCTTATTCTTCTATAGTCTATACCAATCGTATACTTATACATATAGTACATCATTACATAGAGTATAATGCTTATATTCTTCTTCCTCACACACCCTTCAACGTTTACAAATAATGGAGAATCCTTCACGCTTCTAACAATTTAAAAGGATTAGCCGCCGCACTACTTCACCATTCTCGTCTTCTTTTCGTCGTCTCCTATTTTACTGATTTCGTATCACGAATGTATTTTAATATTTAATACTATTAGTACTATTTCTGGTTTTACATGTATAGGTAGTTCCTTTTACTTTTCAAAGTCTAAAAATACTTTTTAATCCGCGTGTAAATAAGTTGGACAACTACAACTACAGTATAGAATTATAAAGCAGGCGGAATGCTTATACCTAAGGAAGCATTGTAAGTACATATGCAATTATTAAATTTAGCTGTTTATTTTAGTGTAAATACTGCTGTCGCCATGGATACGCTGTTGGGGAAATAATTTAAGAATTATTAAAATGACTGGCTTATGTACAGTCATATAAGCATGTTGTGCTTATTTGCCAGTATAGATATATGTATGTATATACTATATATTGATTATATATAGTTGTCGAGACTAATAGGAATGCGAGGTGATAGTGATGGAGATGATCTTGGCCATAGGGAATAATAATGTAACCACTCTAAAGAGTCTGCTCTCTACACTGATGACGATAAAGAAAGCAAGCCAGGCGAGACTAATTCGAAGTGACAAGCTCTTTGTCCACAGGCTTCGATCCTGTATTTCAATTAGGAGTGAGAGTAAGAGCTATGCATATGCATACCTATACATGTACACAGCAACGATTAGTGTACAAACCTGAGATTTTCCTGGACTTATTTTGTAATGCACACAAACAATAAACAAATGGTAATGCTAAAAGTATGCGTATAAATACCGAAGAAGCAATGTCTTAAGTAGTATAGTAAAAGTTGTTACAATAATAAAATAACTTTTTGGTTTAAAAGTTCAATAGGTATGTAGATTTGAAGCCTTGTATGTACGTCAGTACTTATATATGCATGTGTATTGCATTTATTCCGTATAATAAGGGTCATCCGTATTTTTCTCCACATTTTTTGAAATCTCCTGAAATTCTGGATGTAAGTGTAAAGTTTACAGTCGTACTCTATTGGCGTGTTTGTTTTTACATGTTAGGTAACTATTCATACTTACTACGAGTATCTATGAAGACATTGTTGGTCATGATTTGTTTTAATTTATGATTCCTTTTACAATCTGTTTTAATTTCTATGTTAAACGCAAGCCTTGTTGGGCTAATTAATTCTGTTTATGAATGTAAATACTCGTCTATAGGAAAGATTCCACGAATAATTCGGGATGAATGCAAATAATCTACAGTTTAAACTTTACTAATTTAAAAAAAACTACTTGAAATCATTAATTTGGCTATAATTTAATGAATAATAGATTAACGTTAGTAAAATGCAAATAACACAGTGAGATATTGACAAGTATAAATCCATTTTGAAAAAAAATAGTAATAAATAGCAGGAGAAGGTATAGAAATAATTTTAAAAATAAGAATAATTTTTAAAATTAACAAAGAAAATAATATATCGTCAATAATTAAAACGTAACATGAAATTTACAAATTGAAATCACTATTATATTCACCATAGCGTCACGGGAATTATTAAAGTTTACAAATGAAAATAAATTAAACGAGATTGTATTATCCATGATTAAATTGGTTTACGTGGATGAGATTGCGTTAACTTATTGTAAGTAGCAAAAGCAAATGCGTTGATGAATTAAAATTCCTCCATGCGTCCACAATGTACAAAAGGATTTATTAGAGATGATGATGAGTGTGAAAAGGAGTCAACTTTGGGTTTTCGGATGCGGAACTCACGTGAGAAGATTGGATTTTCCACTGAGACGGAATTGATTTGATTGGTGCAGAGACTTTGATTGTCTGAGCTCTTCCTACATTGTATGTACATATATGTAAGTATACTGAATATACATACATAGTATAGAAAGACGCCGAAGAAAGAGAGAGAGAGAGAGAAAGGGTGAGAGAGGTAAATTGATGACTAAAATCCAACATACAGAAAGGATTGACACTATGTTTAAGTATAGATATGCATAGACAACATAGATATAAGTATACCTTATGTATAATAAGTATAGATATATATGTACCTATAAGAGAAACGGAGCTGTAAAATACAGAGAAATAACAAGGGATATAGGAGCAAGGTATATAGAGAAAGGCTGAAGAATGATATAAGTACTCCTATATATAGAGTACTATAGTGTAAAAGTGGATATAGAGTAAAGGGGTTAAGAAGACTAAAAAGGTGAACGTGAGGATTTTAATTAGACAAGTTTTTCCAGAGTGTTCTCATGTCATCAACAGTGTGGAAAATTGCAAAGTTTTTTTCTCATTACGCCTTTCGGAGGGCGGGCCATGGAGGACGGGGATTTCGGAAGAGTTGCTCGAGCCCAAATGGTTTGCCAGCGCTTGATTTAGCAGAGTCAACAGAAATTAGCATTTTATTGCCTTATATAAGCACTCGTTTGTGTGTAAACTGCCCTTTAGACAAAGTGGAATTAAAAGAGACTGCCCTTTGATGTCAACTAACTCAATATTTGACTCTCATCTCTATCCCAATCCCAACCAAGCAACCTTCCCAGTCTCCGTCAAACTTCTCCATCGTCGTCGTCGTCGCCGCCGTCTTTCTCCCTCCACACAGGCAGGCACACATAATAGCACAAGCAATGGTTGGTTACTGTGGAATCCTCAAAATGTCTTTTCTTCTTGGAATTATATAGGCGATCCGTATAAAGTAGCAATAGCTCTCTATATGTGTAATAGCAAATCATTCCCTCCTTTTCTCTTTCTCTGATATTAACTCAAGTGAGGAGAAATAAGCACTCGTATCAAAATCAACCAACCGGACTCGCACAGATAAACTTCATTTCCAGCCGATCCAACCATCCATAAGCAATATAACTCCCCGCCTATAGTATACTATATGCTTCCTTGCTTCCTCTCCCGCTCCAATCTCTTGTGCTCCGACCCGATCTCCCCGCAAACCATCTCTCCTCACTTATAGCTCATTCTTCGGGTAACAGAAAGACAAATCTTATTATTGACCCTTTGGAAAATCCACGGAGCTATGAGGCGAATGTGGTTTTATGAAACGGATTTGTTTAGGTAGGTTCCAACCAATTTGGCGGAGCTATAAATACAGATTCTCCTAATCAATTTACCGAATTTTCGAATTTTTAACAGATTTTCAGGCTGGTGATCATCACATTTATGATACAATTTGTATCGTAATTTGAACAATTCATGTACGCTGTAGCATTTTTGTGATTTTTTGAAATCTGTACAAATTTGTGATTTTTTGAAATCTACAATTTTGTAATTTTTTCAAATTTGTATAATTTTTGTGATTTTTGTAACATGTAAAATATTTGTAATTCATGAAATCTGTAAAATAATTGTAATTTATGAAATCCGTAAAATAATTGTAATTTATGAAATCTGTAAAATAGTTGTAAATTATGAGTTATCTAAAATAATTATTGCAACTTAGTAAATTAATGTGAGGGATGTAAAAATGTAAATAAAATCAGCTCAAAAATCAAGATTTTAATTAATTATATATATTGTAAATCGTCGTTCATAATAATTACTTTTTGTACGTCAAATTTAATTGTATCGCTTTACATTTCATATAATTATTCATAACTGTTGTTGAATCTTTATAATATTGAGGAAGTAATTGTAACCATTAGATATACGAATTAATTTAATTAATCTTACATACACACTTGTATACTTGGGATTGGAACTACAAATGGAATTTATTTCAATTATGTACCTAAAATCACACCACAATAGCCTGAGTTGTAAACTTATTAATCCTTTAATATTTATCCACCATATACAATAATTTTTCATATAGTCAATTTTAGCTGGTGAGGGTATGAAAGAATTCTCATGTACAGAGATTTCCAGCTGCGCCCAACTACATATTAAGGTTCTGATTTAACGAAATGGTATAGCTTTTAAATACATACCGTTTGGACAACTGTACGTAAGTAATAAACGTAAAACCTTACACGAGCTTAAAATCAGCACGGGGCATTATTTATAATAACGACTATATAGATTCACATTATGTATAAGAATAAAGAATTAAAATTACAAACTCAATTTCACTTTTAAATGGATTAATTCTCTCTCTTTCGTCAGTTGTGGAATTTACATCGCATCTTGGAATGTGACACTAAAGCTTATTATTGTTTTACCATTTCTAGCAGATATCAATTATTTACAAATACTCGCGTCAATCCTGATTGTAATCTATTTTCATTTAAACGCTTCTTTTCTGGCACAATCTTCACAATCTTCTTTAAAAATTAAAAATCAATAATATGTATTTGGATTTGCGGATAAAAAATATAAAAAAATTTAAATTCAAGGATAAATCATGCGTGCGGTGATAGAATGGAAATGAAAATTAACTAACAATAAAATGATAAAATAAACCATGATTTTTAAATAGCGCGCTTGAAATTTCGGTTAACAATAAAATACTGAACGTAAGTAAATTGTGATTAGAAATAAAATACTGATTTTAAATTAAATATCCTGGCCAAAATAAAATTATTAATTAAAAATGAAATGCGAATTTTACACATATAGAAAATTAAACAAAATTGGAAAAAATTCTTGAGATTAAAATATAAAAAGATCCACAAAATGGAAATGCACAAATAAATATGCAGCGACTAATTAATAATTAACATTCAAAAGTTACAAAAAACAACAATAAAACATGTACACCTTGATTTTGAATTCTGTATACACACAATCTCAGTTGATTTGTATCCCTTTGGTTATTGACTCCATGTGCTCCTTGGCTTTGAGTCGGAGGGAGGTAATACTGGTGGATCGGCCGATCATGTCCGCGGGAGACACGCTGGGACTGGGCGCGGAGAGATGGGCGGCAGACGAGACTTTCATGCCATTCCCCCGCGCATCCATCAGATTCGTTTGGTGATGATGGGCTTGGAGTAGGGAGGCGGCGGAGGTCGGCGGGGTCAAGTAGCTGGGGTAGCAAGTCTGCGGATGAGCAAGGAACCCGGGTAGAGCATGGGAGAGTGTGGAGCCCAAGAGCGGAGAGGCGGCCAGCCAAGGGTCCATCAGGGACAGTGCCGTTTGGTTGGACGCTCCCAGGAGGCCCGCTGCTGCCATGGCGGCTTGATTTGCCGACGACGTCACGGGATTCCTACCCAGAGCTGACAAGGGGTACTCGCCTGAAATCGAGTTAAAAACTGAATTCAGTTTTCACAAACAAAAATTAATGTCAATTTTTTTTCATCCACGGAAACCAATTTTATATGTAAGATTTCATTTATTTTCCACACTTGTAAAAATCTATTTGTTATTTTCCAACTTTTTTAAAATTATTTTTATTTAATTTGTATTTAAATTCAAAATAAATTCAGTATTTAATTTAAGCATGAAATAAGATGAAGTTTTAATCATGAAATATCTGCAAATTCATTTTTCATTAAATAAAATAATTTTTTTAAAATTTATTTAAAAAATATTTTGGAACATTTTAAGCAATTTTGACACTTACAACCATTAAATGAGAATAAGAAAAATAAAATATATTGTAGATACACAAATGTGTCACATTAGCCCAAATTCAGTGAAAAAATGTCAGAACCAATAAAATCCTAACATTAGGACTGTCTAAACATATAAAAATAATAGCAGCAATTTTACGCATTTTATTTATAGTCAAGACAAAATAATAGAGACGTGGTGACAATCCTCACCTAATCCCAGTCTGGCAGCTTCCATCTTCTCCTGCCGACGCCATTTGGCACGCCTATTTTGAAACCACACCTGGAATTTGGAACAAGGGAAAAAACTGAATTAAATTATGGCCCAATGTTGCTTCAATAGATTTGAGCAGGCTGTATCCATCATATGTTATACATATACTATATACATATGTATATAGCAACTATATAGCAATATAAAGATTTCCCCTATATTTCTTCCCTATATTTTATATCCACTATACAACTATATACAAGTACATTATTGTATCTAACATGTATATTGCACATACAAAGTAATTATATATAGACAAACCTATACCACTATTAGCTTAAAAAAAGTACTCATGCTATATCCTACAACTTATTTTTATGAAGTTCGACGTCTGCACTATAAAATCATATGGAAAAGTGTATCCTATAAATTCATATGAAAAATTGTATCCTACAAAATCATATGGAAAAGTGTATCCTATAAAACCGTGTACATATAAAATATAGAGTAAATGGAAGAAAGTGGCGGAAAGGAGAGATAACAATGAGAGAAAATTGAATAAGAGTTTTGGAAGGGAAGGACGAGGAAAGGAAAATGATGGGAGTAGCAAGCGAATAAGAATAAGAGCGTGGGCATGGAAGAAAAATATCACACAGCACAGTAAGTATAAGTAAGTAAAAAAAAGAAGTACTTCGGTGAGCGGGAGAGAGAAGATTTCCTCGGTGGAAAAAGCAGAGGCAAGTTATTAGATTTGTTCAAATTTGATGGGACGTTGTGTGTCACTAAAGCGTGGATGAGAGAGTCATTAGGTGCTTGATCGAGTCCAAGAATAGCGTTAAATTGTCAATTAACGTATCAGTTCAAAATCAATTTAGTCTCTTTTTCCCCATCGCTTTTTATAATAATATGTAAGTATAACAAGTTTATTCCCCCGCCTTTTCAGCAGCCCTACACGTTCTTCTAGATTTGGAATATTGTGACAAAGTTTTCTATAGTCAATTTTTTTTATTTAATCCTGCATTTTTCTATGTGATCCCCGATTTTTCTGTATAATTCCAAATTTTTCTACATAATCACAAATTCTTCTACAGATCCTCGCCCATTTCTTATACTCACATCATTTTTCGTACAACCGATCCAGCACATTTATCAACTTTTTTTAAAATACAAACGCCATGAAAACAAATCGTTGGCGAAGGATCCCAAAGTACCAATTTCTATACCTTCAACATAAGAATTGGCACTTTTTGATACTTGTACTGTGATAATGTACTGTTCATCGGTTTTAAATGACATATCTGTACATACAAATTTCACATGCTCATGAAGCAAAAATACAGTTTTTTGTAGCAGGAAAGTATCTACTTATATTTTGTATTTTTTTCCCTACAAATGTTTTTAAGCCCTTATATACTGATTTACAGATATTTATATATCTACAAACGTGCGTAATATTTGACAGATGGAGGGAAGTTTTATTTTTATGGGAGAAGAGCACTCTCCGAGACCCGAGAGAAGTGTAATTTTCGAAGGGAAGTGTATTTCTCGGAGAAAAATGTGTTTTTCAAAGATAAACAGTCGAGAAAGCTAGAGAGAGAGAGAGAGAGAGAGAGAGAGACCGCGAGTTAGAATTTACACTGCGGCCATTAAATACCCTCACAAGTTAAACTTTGAGTAAGCCCCAAAATTCGACTTGAATGGCAACTTAATTGCACTCTATTGTAGCTCACCCTGTGAGAATGCTCTAGTGGTAGCTTCTCTCTCTCTCTTTTTCTCTCTCTCTCGTCAACTTTTACCAGAAAATTGTTCCTATACTGTACAGATATAGATACTACACAAACAGGTATAGACACTTGGAAAATGCGGGGAATAAGAGAGTGAGAAAGTGTGGGTGAGCGGGAAAGAGAAAGAGCCAGAGAGAGAGAGAGAGAAAAGGAGAGAGAGACTCAAGATTAAATTTAAAACTTAAATAGAAAATTTGCAGAAAAAGCCGTCCTTTCTTCTCCTCTCCATACTCCAAAAAGTGTAGATCTATACTTCTATAGCAGTACTTATATAAGTTAAAAGGACTATGGGAAGTATAGAGGAGAAAAACTTTTCCACTTTCCATTTGAAAATGACTTTTGATTCCTCACCCCGCCTTCTTCAACACTTTTCGCTCCAATTAAATTTCCTCAAACGACCAAACTAATTTATCTTCATACCCCACCATCATCTCCCACTACCACACCAATTCTCAACTCAACTCTTTCTTCTGATTCCATTTATGGTGTGTGAGAGTGTTTTGTATATGAAGAAGAAGCTTCCGGTTTTGTCATCAAATCCTTTAAATTTCGGAGTTTCTATATACTGATAAGTAGTAATTATATATATGGCTAATGGTTAACTATATAGCAACGGGTATCAAATATAGTCGAAGGTTATTAGTAAAGGATATTGTCGGCGAAGGATCCCAAAGTACCAATTTCTATACCTTCAACACTGAAATTGGTACTTTTTGATACTTCGTCGAGGATATAGGGAAATGCATATATAGTAGGTATCCTAATATAAAGTACATAAGAAGAATAGTTAATTACCGAGAGCTTATAAATTTGTAAAGAGAGGAGAAATTATACAGACTCCAAATATGTGTATAAAGACTTTTCCCAGGGAAAACAGCACGACCACCAAAGATTACTTTATTACACCGCCGTCCTCAAAACCTCTCGCTCTCTCTCTCTCTCTCTCGCTCTTACACACTTATCCCACACCATTACACCTTCTTCATCTTCATACAAAGTTTATAGCTCCACAGAGAGTTTTCTATTCACAACTTCTTTTTGAGTAGTGCTCTTTAGTCAACTTCTAATTAATCATTTTAACTTATTCTCCTCAGGACCAGTTTAGCGAAATTAATAAATTGGCTATGTACTTAATTCCTCATCGGGTCGTCGTCTTTTCTTCACGGCCAAATCCTTTCATACAGTTGACGGCCACAAATTCACTCTCCTTTACTTCCTCCTTGTTAAACTTGTAGTCAATGTATTAAATGTTAGGAGGAGTTCACCAAGGAAATCCATGGAATTGAGTTATTTCCTTGCTTCAAAGCTTTAGAATTACCAGAATTACCTTGATTTTTTTCACAATTTAATTATCTAACCACAATTTAGATTGTTAATATTCCATTTTTGTTTGTAAAATGAAATTCTTGACGTTTTAATTCCCTGACCTTTTTGATGATTTTCTTAATTTGTTTGATGATTCCTTTAATTATTTATAAATAACAAATTTCAATCTTTATTTATCATTATGTAGTTCGTTAATAAACTGTTCGGCGTTTACAAATATTAGAATGAGAATGGAGCAAAGGATAAATATTAGAAAAAATAAAAGGAAAAATTACACACATGCAAAGGATATAACGAGATATGTTTTTAATGAAAAAAATCCTTTCAAAAATTTATATTGATGCAATTACGTCGATGTTAATGATAAAGGATTGAAAAATCGAGGGAGAAGATCGATATTCGTGATATAAAGGATTATTTATTCGTCCTCAAAGGGATCTCCGATACATAATCATAGCCGTATAAAAAATAACAAATCCATCTAAATTAGGATTCTGTCTATTATACTGTCTAAATTAACAGTATAAAGCATTACAGGAAGATCTAAATTAGTATGATAAAGTATTTCAAGACCCGACAAATTAGTAATATAAAGGATTACAAGACCAAGAACAAGACTGAGGAATATAAAAGGATTAGGCGCGGGATGTTATTGTTCCAAAGAAAGAGAGAGAGAGAGAGAATAAAGATATAGAGGAAGAGCGTTAGGAGCAGCAGCTCTGATAAAGGATTTCTTTTTAAAAAAGATTGGACCCCAAACAAATCAATCTCATTCATTTGGAGTAATTGGCCTATTTAAAGAGCATTACACAACAAGTACACAAGTAAAAGAATATAAAAGCAAAACACATGCAAGCTTTTGTAAATTGAATTCCCTTCGTCGCTGCGATAGAATTGCCGTTGCGTTGGAGTGGTTTATACTTGTATACATACAATGTTATGGAGAGGAGGTAATTGAAAAGGAAAAGGTTTATGTTGGAAGAATCGGGGAGGGAAATTATTATATTAGATGTATTTATGGTTTTCCTGCCGTCGACTGTCGACACAAGTTTTGACAGAGTTTTGCTTTACTCATAGTAGTTTTTATACCGGAGGAAAATAAATCAAATGTGCATATTATATAATAAATTCATTCAAAAAGGGCTAAGGATATTCAAGTATTACATAAGTATAATATTTATTTACTCGTAGGTACATATTATGTATTTATACACAGCAGAAGCCAAAGATTTGGAGGAGATTCCCTTCATCTGCCCTCCTTGACTACTCCTTTATGCTTGCCTCCTGTCGGTTAAAGTATATGGACGGAAAACAGGAGCAGCATATCAATTTTTTATTTGAATATAGATTGAGTTGCCTTCTCGTATGACAAACTCTGTCAAGGCTTTTATAGTCCGCTGTAGTGGGAGGTTTTTGATTTTGAGAAATCCAATTTCCGTTTTCTATTTTCCTTGAACTCCTCTTCATCTTCATTCCCTCCTGTCTTCTATACTTTTTTCAGGATCAACTACGGTTACTATACTTGAACAAGTGTCGTAAAAGTGTGTACAAGGAAAACATGGCGAGTGGCACCGTTGACGAGGAAGACAACAAATAAACCAGCAATATTAAATGTTTAAACGGCAACTTGAGATGCAATTTCAAAATTTTTAAACTTGGATTTTGAGTTATTTTTAGAAATTTCTTTAAATTATTTAAATTTAATAAAAATCTTTAAAATTTTAAAAAACTCTTGCAAATTCTTTAAAATGTTTGCAAATTTTGGAAATTTTTCAAAAATCTTGTAAATTTGAGAAGTTTGTCAAAGTTTTTGTAAATTCTCCAAAATTTGTTAAAATTCATTCAAAATGCTATTTTATTCAAAATTTATTTAGATTCTTCAAAACGTTTTAAAATTCTTAAAAATTCATTTAGATTCTTCAAAATTAGATAAGTTTTTTTTTAAATTTTAAATTCTTCATTACTGAGCAAAAACATTCAAAAATTCCTCAGTAATATTTTTGTAATGTAAAAATTAGTTAAAATTCTTCAGAAGTTTTTTCAAATTCTTCTAAATCAGTTTAGTCTCCAAAATTATGAAAATTAGCGTTGTACAGAGACAATTGGTCGATATAAAAAATCCTACTGGGTTAATTTTTAGGAAATCTCTCTTTAGAATTTTCTATAATCCACAAATCCCAAAATAACAAATTACACCCATCGTAATTTAATAAGGAATTAAATGTAAACAAGATATAACATACAGCATATCATGTTTTCACAAACCCTACAAACGTACATCAAAACCAACATATGTACACTTTCCACCCTTCAATATCCTGTGCTTTGTAATAAGGGTTACAAAATTGAGTTGTACAGATATAACAGTTCCTCCTTCACACAGTTATTACTGTGAGTATCTGTATCTAGTTACGCTTTCTAAAAGCTTGACAGCTCTTACAACATAAGTCCCTTGTAGATAGATACTTCACAATGGAATCACAGCTTGACATGGATGAAATGCACAAGCATCAGCATCAGTAGAATTATGTTGTAAAGTAAAGTAAAAAAGTAAAAGTACAAAACCGGGGAGCAGAAGATATAGAGAACGAGGAAATCAACCTTTAAGAAAGACGATTCCAAGAAAAGGAACGAACAACTTTATACAACAAAAAGAAGGTGCGACCACTTTAATACACTGACATTTTTAACAGACAGATCAAGATAGCAAGGTATTTTAAAATACATACAAAAAAGTATAATCCATAACCGGAATAATAATACTTTTTTTTAAAACGCTCCATTTAAACAGTCAACGCTTTGAGTGCATTCGTTCTCATGTTTTTTTATTTACAATTATTACATCAGTAGAGATAATTCCTTTGGAGGGAAAGACCACTACATATATTAGTACGTACATATGTAATTACTTATATTGTATATATTGTAAAGCTCCTTGTAATTTCATTACTCCCTGGATAAGCAAAAAGAAACGACTACAGGAAAACACGTTGTATTACATGCACAGCTACGATGAAAAATTCAGTATTACATGAAAAACAACGTGTAATGTTGTATTAAGCAGCAAATGCACTAGAGCAACTTATCCTTGGATAGCGTTAAATTTATATGAGAAGCATATAACTTATGTAAGCGAGAGAGTCTCATCCCCATCATTTTACATTACATGTATGCTTAAACAAATTATTAAACACGTATATAAAAACGAGCCCATTTGTACTTAATTCGTCTGTTTTTGTTACCCTCAGCCTAATCGGATCAAGGGAATGAATCAATTATCACTGATGGTTTGACAATGTATGAGCTGAATACAACAAGTTGTTCCCCCCTCCGCCTCTCATCATCCAACTTTTCTATACTTATATTAACCACCTCCCCTGATTATTCTTTCATATGTGTAAAGTAACATCTTCCTCAATAATTTTTCTGAAATCTCACAACTTGTGTCTTTCCGCTCTGAGAATATTTAATCACTTACTTCGATTTAAATTAGTTTTATTTTTAAATGTACATTTAATTTACATTTAATTCAGGCTTTCAATTTATTTACGCAATTCCTTTTTGACGCTATAATTAATACTAAGAATTATTTAATTAATTCCTTTTTTTGTAAATTTAAATCACATTAAAAATTATTTACCTAATTATTGCCTAGAAAAAATAAAGAATAAAATAATATTTAATCCCTATAAAGCATCTCCACAGTGAAAAAATCCCAGCAACAATTAATGCAGTCGAGGGGAATAAATTGTTAAAAGATTTGGGTGCTCAGTAGGCTCAAGGAAGTAGGTGGGGCGAAGTTTCGCTCCATAAATGACCTTTAGGCAGAATGGCTGCCAAAGTAAATAAATACATAAATCAAGTACTCAATATGTACGTAAATCAGGTCTATACACATACAAGTTTTATGCATATAATGCATTTAGTATTAATAATTATATGTACATATTTAAGCATTTAAATTGTTAACATATATAACACTCCTTGTTATACGCATTACAGTTATATACAAAATTTTAATAATTTATAAAAAGGATGAGCTCCAACCTTTCTGAGAATGGTGCGGATGAGAAAAATAAAAAAAAATTATAAAAAAACTACATACAGATATATCGGAGCCAAATAGAAATAGTAATAATAAATAATAATAATAATGTTGTTATATTTGAGGAGTAGCAGAAGTAGCAACAGCAGAGGCAGCAGCAGGGCACTTGATCGTCACGGACTTTAATGGGGTTGATGGATGGATGGACGGCTTGAGAACAAGAGGAAGACAATGATGTGAAAATTGAGTTTTAAAGATCAATAATCGAGTCCATTATGTAGTTAATTGAGACCTGTCTCATTTATCACGCTTTTCATCTTGCTCGGGAGTCAGACAGTTGTAACTTTTAAGTGGTTGCATGCGACCGGTAGTGGCCACCATGTATTCCCAGCCTTTAATATATATAGTTTTCACACTCTCCAAAGAACATTTGTAACTTTGGTTTTTGGGTACACACAGTACGTCCACCCATACATGTAAATACCCTTAAATACATATGTAAATACTTTAAAGTGTACTAAAAAATACATGTAAATACATACATATATGTTTTTTATATGTAAAAACTGTATATGTCGAGATACAAAAAGCTTTATTATGCACGGTAGCGTCCAGTCATAATTTACTTGTGAATGCTAACAAATTAATATTTATGTGTATGCAATTCCTTTAAATATACATATAATCATATATGTTATACATTGTAAATATGTATTATAATGTAATAGTAGGATCTAAGCAATAGAGATTCTTCGTCGAAGGATTCCTCCACCTTAATATTGCTCATCGCTTCTCATCCTCGCACTCTCTCACAGGTCATGTTTTCCCGACGAAAAAGTTATCTTCATCTCTCTTATTCCTCTACCTTCTTATGTATAGCAAAAACGAAGAGCTATGCACCTCGATCTCACTTTTTTACATACTAAAACATATACCTAATATCTATGCAAGTATATTCTATTAACTAGCATTACTAAAATATTAATCATAAAAGGTTTTTTGTCACCTTCAATATTACTTCCATTTTAATTGCACGGCGAACGCGCATATACAAATAAAAGTATATTATTTTTTATGTATGTACGTACATAAATATGTACTTATACATCAACAATACAAACTTAGGTATATAGTTTCCTTCAAAAAGCATCACAAGATGTAAAAATGTAAACGATTTCATATGCGTAAGTGTATCCTCCTGACGTTCTTCATTAATTCTCCTTTTTCTTATTCTTACTACTCCTTAACATTCTTTTAGAGACCTTGCATTAAAGTTTTTATGGATGGAAGTCCCCGTTTATGTATTTTCTAATGTAATAATAATAAAAGTTCCAGCAAAAACAAACTTTTCCGAAAAATTCCAGCAAAAAAAGAATCTATTAGCGATTAACTAAAGCTGACTATGCTCGAAGCCTAATAATTGTAGAATGCCCCTAGGACTTTTATATGTTATGCATGTTCTTTTGTGTCTACAACAGAAAATGTATGAGTCAGTTTAGTTTGTGCACTCAAAACGTTTAAATATAAGTATATGGTTATACTTATAGCAATGCTAACTAACTAATAAAATACATGACTTCATCATCAGCAGAAGCAGCAGTGGCGATGAGGCTGATTGAATTTCCAAGCCATTACTATATTCGGGAGTCCGACTTAAATGCGATAGAAAAGTTGGGCACAAAAAGTTTATCAAAAATCATTTTGTATTATAAGTATAAGTATAGATACGTGTATGCATTATACACATACTTTCTGCTGGACATACACTTAAAAACTATAAACTCATCTATGAGATTTCAGATTTCTTTGTCATGACGTCCGCATAATCTACATATATGCAAGAAATAAATGTAGCCATATAAACGTTAGAGATGTAAAAAATTACAAGGGAAGGAAGGCATAATAAGATAGGATATATAAGTAGTATTAAAATCTAAAGTCAAGCTTTAAAAATTTCTAGATTAACTGATTTACACCGCCTGCTCTGCTTTTCCTCGCTTTTTGCAGTCATTTGCCCTTATGCTTTTAGTATTAATTATATTATATCCCTGTCGGAGTGTGTGAGGATGCCACGGACGAACTGCCAGCAGCATGCATTTGTTTTAAGCATTTTTATATTTTCATCCTGCTTCGTTTTTATAACTCGTCCTGGCGTTTAAGTTTAAAAAAAAAATATTTGATGGACGTGACAAAATGCGCTAGGGCTACTTTTGTCATGTAATTTAATTTAATTTTGAGCGAGACATTTTATATCTAAATTTGTTAATTTCTGTGGATTTTAAAATAATTGCGGTCAGATTTGTAATTTTTGATTAAGATTTAATTTTTTTATACTTATAAATTGTTTAACTAATACTAATTTTAACGAGATTTTTAATTTAGACTAAACATTTTTTAATTAAAAAAGAATTTATTTTCACAAATTGTATTCATAAATTAAATTAGCTAAATTGTTAATAAAATTTTTGAAAATAATTTTATTACAAATCCAACAAATTATGAAATCTAACATCACCTGAAGAATAAATCACAAGTCCAGTAGCAAAAAGAACTAGAGAGAGAGATAAGAAGAGACGCTTGAAGTAAAATAAGTGCACGTGTGTACTACGGAGAGGCAAAAGGATCTTAATGTGTTCCGCCTACCTTTCAACCGAAGCTCTTTAATTATAATATATTAGGGCAATTAGAGGAGCGGATAAAAAGGACCGGTAGCTAAATGGGAGGAAAACTTGTAGACTCTCCAGGTCCTCTACCCTTCCCCCTTTTTCCCAAGTGAATTGGACGCAATCTCACTCTCACATCATGATCATCATCACCAACCAACAACAACTTGATCATCTCGCTCAATTCTCTCTCTCTCACTCTGGCAGTCTTCTCCTTTAAAGCAATATCCCAAATACTTGTGCCTGCCAAAACACTGCACTTTAAAAGCTGTGCGGGGCAGGGATTGTGATTGATAAAGCTGTAGGGATACTAATTGATAATGCTGTTGTGGAAATTCAGTGACGGAAAAGCTATAGTGAGGATGTCTATTAGATAAAGAATTTGTTTCTATACAGAATTCCTGTAAAGAAATGATTTGTATATAATGAATTCCTATATTTTCTATAGAGAGTATCTCTATATGTGTGGCTGTACAAGGAAAAAAGCTGGAGCTGAACTGAACGGAGGGACGGTGATGGAAGCTCGCCGGAAAAAATCAAACTTTATTGCTTCATACAGCTTAAAAGTACTCTCCTAATGCACACTTGAATGGTGGATCCGCTTTGCCAAAAATCTCCCGCAGACACAAACATTCAGCTGGTTCCAGCCATTCACATTTTTTTGTTTGATCTCCAACTCCTGATAGGACGACGAGGCTTCTTCAACACATTTTCTCTTGTATTTCTCTCCATTCTTTCAATTCATTTTCAAACCATTACATTAAATAAGCCTTGTTTCATTATCCTTGTTTAAAACTATGTTAGGCTGTTGGGTAAATCCATGGCTATACTGCATTTATACATTCAAATTACAATGTGTAATTTATGTAGTAGATACGCTTATCCCTCTTTTACTATTATTGCTCACAAGTGGTCTACATAAATTCAAATGCCACACTCTAATTCAATTCATTACCATAAAATTATAGCCTTTGTTTTTGGAACTCACAAAGGTTTTATTAGCATTACTACTTCTTAAATCACACGTTAAAAGATATGTCCCGGTGAGAGGAAAGGAAAACGTCAAATTTTGAATGGAAATTGAGTTGCCGAAATAGCAAAGAAAAACAGATTCAAGGAGCTTAGACACCGAAAGGTCGAAAGCAGCAAACAGGGAATTGAAAGACAGAATAAAGGATGAAAACACCAATATGAATTTCCGTAAAACTCGGAAGAAGGCTGGGACAAGCGTATCAGATTCCACAACATTAATACTATGAACTATACACTAGCTCAACCATTCTTAAGCAAAAGCTAAAAAGGACTTTGAACTTCCCCCGGTACGTCTGCTCCGAACAAAATTAGCTGTATATAAGTAGGTAAGTAAAGCATAAATGAAGCAAGCTAATTGCGGTGAGCATCCATTTAGTATTTATTTCCTCACGTGAGTTTTCATAGTAAATACTTGACAACGAACTATCGAAGAAGAGTTTAGAAGAGCAGAGCCTTTCTTTATCTGCCCTCCTGCCCTTTAGAACAAGATATAGAGCTACTTTCATCCAGGTAATTACTACTACACAAAAATGAGGACATTGTGCAATATAATTGATTACACGATATAAATCATTATTTTGTCGAATCTGTTTTGAAGATACTGCGACAACGATATCACACAAGGATGATGAGAAATCAGAGAGTAGCAACTACAGCAGCAGCAGCAGGCAATTGGAAAAATCAGTCCTATCAGATTAAATCTCTGGTGGTGACAAGGATGCAACAGCGTTTTACGCACAATTAGTAGGTTTTGTGTACATCAATGCTCTTGAGGCATAAGTATAGTAAATACGATACCTCTAACCGTTTACAGGCAATTTTGAACGGGGGATGGAGAGACGGAAGAGATAAGAATCTGTAGGTAAACATATAAGGTATAAATTGTACGCGTAGATAACTTATCATGTGTATTTGTATTGCTTGTCCGAGAGTAACCCAATATGCTTGGGATTAATGAGTGCTGGAAAGAGCGAAAACGTATGTACATGTTCTGGCTTGATATAGAATACATACAACAGCTTGTACATAGGTAGTTATATAAACTGTATCTACGTATATCTATAAAAATTATATAAGTATGTAACAAAAATCTTTTCCCTGTGATCTCCTGATAGCTTCTATGCTTGAAACGGTCAAGCCGATCCGCCAGAAATAAAAAGGTCCAATAATATTATATGTCCTGTTGCTTGCAGTTTGTTATGTATGGTACATTTTATGCACTTATAATTCGTACATTATAAAGTAAAAGCGTGTTTAAATTCTAAAAGCTCTCCTTCTGGCACACTATAAGCCCATATGTAAGTATTAACTACTTAAACATTTCATCCCCCGTTCTCATTTTCTAATTTTTCAAGTACTTAGCATCTTCTAGGAAGTATAGCAATCTTCTATATAAGTATAGGAACCTTCTGTGGAAGTATAGGGATCTTAAATGCAAGTATAGGAAGCTTCTAAGGAAGTATAGGAATCTTCAATACAAGTATAGGAACTTATATAGGGATCTTCTATCTGTATGAAAGTATACTTATAGGAGTCTTGTAAAAGAACAGTATGGGACGCACTTTTAAACGTTACGATTCCAGGTAAACGCGAATGTGTTGAACTAAAATTGAACTCCAACTTTTAGGTCCCATTATCAAAGAAGGTATATAAGGGACGTACAATGGTACGGCTAATGTAAAGCACGCACAGACATAATACATAGGTATGTATATAATACACAGAAAAAGCCGATGAAGCACTCAAGCAGGATCTTTATCTTGATCAAGTGGTTCCTTCTTGTTCTTCCTCTCAAAGCTTTTTATTCGGCGATTGTGAAAAGGACACGCGCATAACACTGAAGACATAAGTTTAGTTCTATAGGGAAGCAGCCGAGCAACAGAAGACGACGAGGACGACGGCAGAGAGGGAAAAGGACTATCGGGAATAATAAGTGATCTTTAGGTTATGGTATAGTAACGAACGCATAATAGTACAAATAATGTGACAAACATGTTTCCTTTCAGCCGCCACCACCAGCAGATTTCTATATTATAGAGCACAGAGCACCCATAAAACCGATTCAAGTATCCTTTTCTCACAGAACTATAAATACTCTGCCAATTAACTATGTAATGCATACATACACTACAGATTTACCTTTACGAGATCAATAATAATAATCGTGTGTATAAGAACGTGGGTTAATATTCACGAAGCAGATGCTTCAAATGTTGAAATTTTTGGATGTTGTATTAATTTTGTATTAATTTTGAAATAATTTTGTATTAATTTTAAATTAATTTTGTACTAATTTTGAATTAATTTTGAATTAATTTTGAATTAATTTTGAATTAATTTTGAATTAATTTTGAATTAATTTTGTATTAGTTTTTAATTAATTTTGAATTTATTCCCTATTAATTTTGCATTAATTAGGCATGCACTTTATGTAAATTTGCATTTAAACGCACACAATATTATATAATTTACATTAGAATTGTGTGTTTGTATAAGTGAATCAATTTTGTAATTAGAAAATTCTAAGAACCAGAGAGCAGACGCAAATTACTGCGCTCGGTCGAAATAAGTGCAGTCGAAATTTAATTAAGTGGAAATTAAAGTGCTCAGCCGGTCAATATAAGCGCCTACATAAGGAGATTACTGTAAGGAAATTAGGGCCGTAGCTTAGTTAAAGTATGGCGGGTGGCATTAAAATTTATTACCGATAAGAGCTCCTAATGCTCATCAACTATCAATACAGCACACACTCCTTATATGTCGCCAAAATCAAGATTATCAACAAGGAGGAGTAGCGCTCGGAGAAGTAAATGGAAGATTCAAGGAGTCGAAGCTTCTGAAACTTGTCCGCTATAATATCTTATAGTTGTAAGTATAAATCCATACCATCATAATTATAATATGTATATTATACTTATGTCAGACATACCAAATGCATTAACTATAGAGCCTATACCTATACTAAATATTATAATATCCTAATATATATTTCCTCGTATACTTACTATTACAACAAATAACTTTCGGTAAACAAGCTCCTCTGAGCTTTCAGGCTACATTACCATCTAAGCATACCTATATGTATGTATAGTTATAGAAGACTAAATGCATATAGGCTCTCTTAAATACTGCTGCGCTACTATATCAAGGCTTATAATACTTGCTGGTGATGATGCTGAAGATTTTAATGAATCTGCTTGATGAACTTATTACAAAGTTGAGGCTAGGAAAGTGAGGGAAGAGGCAGGAGAGCTAAGAGAGAAATTAATAAATGTGATGCGAGTATAAGTTGATTAAATGGAAATTTTTCCTCTCGTCCTCCTCCACTATAATACTGTACCTATACCTATAATAACCTAAGTATATATGTACCTACATATATACTATATGTCAATATGCAAATTATACTATAGGAATACTATAACTATGTTTTATAAGTATAATCTATATAATGCAGTGCTATCCGTATTACAACTCGTCCTGTATATGTAGGATATACACACCTATGCATAGTATATACAGACCCTATCTATACTTACTACCAAACAAGGCAGGAGCAGGGATCGCGTTTTAATCAAATAGACTCATCGCATCCTTGAAAGTCCTGTATCCTCATCAACTTTTATAATGTGATGTATTAAACAAGTATACTTATATAAGTATAAGTATATTTTATAGATACTTAAAGTTTCCAGAGCTTAGGTAAATAATTTCCACTCACGCTAAATTCATTAGACTTACATGAGTTCAGGACTAAATATGCAAGCGGGGGAGACAGTCAAGGCCTGCCTGCCTGTGGGTCTTTCGGGTATTCGTAAGCAACTTATGCAGTTACCTATTGTATATATAAGTAATGTAATTATGTATGTACGTGCCTATAGTGAAATTCCATATGTACCTCCGCATAATAAAATTGCCTATATGTACCTACATTTAATAAAATTGCACACGTACTTCAGTATAGTAAAATCTCATATACGAAGGCTTGGCCGTATACGCCAAAATTGCATATAATAAAATTACATATGTACGTATGTGTAATTATATACAAACTTGTGTATAATATACTTACTGTAAGTTCATATAAATATCAAATAATATAATTACACATGTAGGTACAGCATACTGGACATGCTTGATATAATTCCACCAGTTAGCCATGCATGCTTGCCTGCTTGCTCAGTCGGTGAATCACATTAATTCGAAATTAATTGGCTGCTAAAGGGATTTCCACTACAGAACAAAGTAAATGACTTATGGATCAATTAAGATCTAAATTAAATACATTACACGCTCTTTCCTTCCTTATTTTCCTCATACTTTGTCTACTATTATGGATTATTGTGTGCCAACACTGAAAACTTGCCAGTGTATAGATGTGTAAGTATAAACAATTAGCTAGGCTTTTCAGTTCACTCGCCCGCCGCTCCATGTGCCTTTAGCCTTTATAAATCACTGTGATGATGATGATGTTGAAAAACTTTTAACTCGTCGTCGCTTTACAAAACTTCATAGTACTGGTGCTTATTCCCTGTATAATTACACAGTATATAGGCAACAGTGCATTTATATACACAATATATACATAATCATACAGAATTAATTAAAAGGATTAACGATGAAACTTTCTACACAACAAGCAACTTCTTCATTTAGTACCCCGTGCGAGTTTATGCTATATCTATACAATGAATAAGCTATACATATAGTACTTTGTATTCTCTACAAAAACAACACGCTAATTCCTCAATGACATTATAGTCATTGCAGTAGGTGTACATACTAAAACTTTGGAGCGTCCATGTTTTTTTAAACCCGTGCCATTGACATAAATGTTTCATTTTTATTTTCAATAAAATCAAAATAAAACATTTTTAACCATTAGGTTAGCTTTTTAAACTTACATTCTCAAGACTACATTCACAATTAATGTCTATTATTACATGTAATCATGGAGTTATTGATTTTTCTGGATTTAAATCATTTATAATAATTGCTTATCAAAAGAAAGTTAGATATTAATTTTAGTTTTTGCCACACACACGAAAATCTTTTTCAGCTCAGCGTCAAAATGCCTCTCTACCCAATTCAACATGTAAATTGCTTTTGTTCATGAATACTAAATAATATGATTAGAAAAAGAGTTGTTGCACACGAAAAGCTCCAGACTTTCTGACATGATTGAATTACGGCAAACTATCGATAATGTTGGAACAAATAAAATTCCGTGGATGCAATAATCCTTTCTGGAAAAAGTTCAGTGTTTACAATAAACTTGAAGCTTAAATAAAGATTTAAATATTTTAAAACCCCGTTTGACATTTGTTTAATATATTCTAAAAATATTCAAAAGGTATGTGGAGTTTTAAAAAAGTTAATAATTCTTGTGTTTTAGAATGTGAAACTGCAAAAGAGGCTGAACCTGCAAAGACGGCGCTATAGTTTCATCCGTGTGAAAGTAACTTTTATAGGCTTTACAATAGAAAGATACAGAATTTACATTTCTTTTTATACTTACTTATAGATTTTATGTATCCCACCTCTAGGAAATTTAATCAGGAGATACTTATAAAAAACAAGAGCTACAGGGGAGATTATTGCCTGGAAATAACAAGAACAAGCAAGATAAAACAATTATCTCCAAGTATTATTTCATAATGGGTTGTTATACTTGGGAGGGGGAGAGTCTCACGGAACTGTGCGGAGCGGAGTGACGATAGAGCTTTTATATCATCAACGACTTTAATCATAAGAGATGAGATGAAGCGGAACCCTCCGGAAAAATTCATTGTCAACGTGACATTTTTAATGGAAAAAATTTCAAAACATAATATTTATATACTTTTCATCGCCCTTGTCCCTATATAATAGTATATAAGTCTAATACACTTCATTTTCTTCTCCATGCTAAATTTATACAGTTTATACTGGGATTAGTATATTATGCTTTGTAGTCGAATTACGTTTTATATTCGAATTACACTTTGTACTTGGATTACATACTTTATCCTTAAATAATATCCTTTATACTTTCGATTATACACTTCATAACATATAAATTACACTTTATGCATCCTTGGCCCGCCATCGCCAATGATGCTGATGAGATGAAGAAGGAAAATACACATCAAGGGAATTTCCTGGAGGATACACTTGAATTATAGGGATGCTCAACAACTCAGCATTATAAAAATAAACTCATTTCAAATTTCCTATCTATAAAAGTTCATATTACCTAACCTCCATAGTTCAGCATCCCTTTAATACGCAGCGCTATAAAGATCCAATGTACCTAAGAGTGTACACGGCATAGCTGTAGATACATTAGATCTGACTAGATCAGGAAAATGGCTGATAAGGAAAATGAAGATATATCATCAAATAAAATTGCATTATCTTTATCGACATACACAGAGGAAAGAACGGGGAGAAAGAGAAAAAAGATCGAGGCAGGGACGCGAAATAAAATTATGGGAACTAAGCGACTGGAAAATATTTAGCTTTAACTCTGCCTCCGTAGGTTTTCCACCTCCAATGTAAAGAACACAATTATTACCAAGAGATTCTACTAGATACTTTCTATATACTTACTCTACTCTACAGAATTACGAAGCTACTATAGGGAACCACTATATATAGATCTACTATACTTACTACAGTTATACACCATAGAGAGAGCTTACCTATACTATAATAATACTTAAATTTGGACCGAAATACCGACGCACGTAAAAGTTTTTGTAACCATTTAGAGTCTATAACAGGAGCTATGGAGGAAGAGCCGATTTAGCGGCTAAAAATGGATCATTTGTTTTATATTATTATTATTCTCCGCTATTCCCGGACAGCTGCTTCTGCTGCTGCTGGTGTAAGGAATTGTAGTTGTTGGGTATAATGTGGGATGAGGCAATGATCATTTGGACTTATTGGTTGTTTCCCGCGTGTGTTTTTCTTAAGGACTCTATTACTATTATATATATGTATTTGTACATAACTATTTGATCCGTATAAGAATGTACGTATAGTATGTGTAGAGATGTCATATGTACATCATGTACATATGAAGATGTACACAACCATAATAGGATGAATGGAGGAGCAAGTGTTAAGGCCAGGAAGATGAAAGGCTCAAGGATAAAAGTTTGCAAGGATGATACTTATGATGATGATGGTTATACATGGGCTGCGGGAGAAAAAAGGGACGTTAAATCGAAAATCCCATCATCTGAATTTTTGGGTGGTGCTTGCGGAAAAAGTGTAATTTTTCGTGGGAATCCACTGATGATGCGGATCAGCCGAGTGTTTCCTTCCTCTTGAGCACTTTCACTGCTGCTTTCGGGTCATAACGTATTATTTCCCTGTAAATCTATTATCCATCCACTATTTTATATTATACTCGCCAACTCGTCTATATATATGTATATGCAATATACTTATACATTGGTTCATAATGTATGTAGCTATGGTAAAATTGCATTATATATTACGACTATACATTGAATGATGCATGTAGCCATTCGTATAGTTGATAGAGTAATACCTTTACACATTATAGAGATTTGTCACCTATAATAATACACATATATAGCACCCTGTATATACCGACGGACCTATGTAACTCAATGCTGGATTCGTAGAGCAAAATACATAGACAGCAGGATTTATATAGTAAAAGTAAAGGTCATATATTAATATATACGCAATATAAATGACTCAAAATAGAATAACCTCGTGGTTAATAGTTTAGTGGTGGTGGTTTAGCACTAGAGATATACGAGGGCTGTAAATGCATATTGGCAATACATACTGAATTTTGTACTGTACAGCATTTGAAGGATTCTGAACTGTACACAGAAACATGGAGAATTCTCAACTGCAGAGAAACATGGTGAATTTGTAACTGTACAGATACACGGAGAATTCTCAACTGTACAAAAACATGGAGAATTCTCAACTGTACAGAAACATGGAGAGTTCTGAACTGTACAGAAATGTGGAGGATTCTGCACTGTACACAAAAGTATGTATAGGAACTGAGCAGTCACATAGCATTCTGGTACAAAGTGAAGCTTTTGGGTGGTAAAAGAAACGAGGGGCTCTTGAAGCGTGTAAAGCCTGCCGTAATAGACCCAAACTATCATCATCCCATTTACTTCCAATAACTGTGAGAATCTCACCAAATGTCTCCCCGTCCTGAGCAATCCGACCATTTCTCGCGCTAAAACCGACATTTCTCTCCGGTAACTTCCTTAAATATATGTAGGCACTCTATGTTACATATCTTATATATAATAATAATATCTATACACACATTTCTTGAAGTTCTGCATAAAATAATATATCTTTGTATAAGGTGTCGTTTATGTATCCATAGCTATAAGCACAAAAAGTTTGTATATAGTTAAATGCATATATACACATGCTTATATAAGATCATAAAATGCATAGGTGTATAGTAGATCCATCAAATGTATAAATGTAACAATACGGGTAACTTTTTTTTACTATATAGAACTATATATAGTATGTAAGGTATAGCCGTAATAAGTCTACGCTACACTGGAAGCTGATCCTTACTATTATTAAAAGCTTTTCCGCCCGATCATCATCACCTTTATACACACACTATCTAAATGGTCCATTACTTGCCAGTCACACCTTGAGAAGAGCACACGCTGCCTAAACAAGACTTAGACGTCCATGCTTATTTGATTATCATTCATTGAACCGATTAAATTTACTGAATAACTTTACAGAGATAACCCACTCGATTAAATAAACAACCCTGTCTGCTTTCATTCTCCCTATACGAACGAACAGGAGGAGCTCCTTTCTTTTGCTCCACATCCTTCCCAAAGTAGATGTACATACTTCCTGAGTTCCTAATACAATAATATATTACCATATGTATGTACATGCATATACGAACATACTAAATACACCATGCATAATTTTATATGGATTTATTTATGTATGAAGAACCTTATATAAGGAAATAAAAATAAGCCTGAGCATTTAATTTTCTTTTTAATAAAATAGAATTATTTAAGCTTAATCTTTGCTATAATTCCGCCCAAGAATTCTCCGACGAACTAGAAGAAATAAACGCTTTTCTTTTATGATTATTAGAGCATTCTTGCTCGGTATGTAGAAATGTATGTACAACCATTAAATAATTTTATGGTGTTTTCCATTTAACTCCCCCAGCGTATCAACTCCTTTTTAATTCCTTCAACCAGGTCCGATAGCAGATAAGCCCATCATTTCCTTAACTGACGTGTTGGTTATACTCAAAGTGAAATGAACGGAGTAGCCAGTTGCAACAGCAGCACCAATAGCAACAGCAGGGAGTCGGGGCATAAAAATATTTTTACATGATTTTTTTTAGGTATACGTAACTTTATTTGCATGTAAGGTACATAAATTTTAATCATCTTAATCACTATGAAAGTGAAATACCTGCCGGATTTTCATGTCCCTTTATATTAGTAGCTAAATGCTTTTAAATGCGAAATTTGAGTCAATCCTGGAATTTCATATAATTCTATTATTTTTGCACGATGGATTTTATATAAAATTAACCTCCCAACGGATCTTACGTACATATGTAAAGTGTGTCTTATTTCAGTGTGCAAATGTATGTAAATTCAGCACGGCTGGACTTATATAATTTTATTTAACTCGACAGATTTTATACAATTTTATTTAGCTCGACGGATTTAAGTATACAAATTTATTTAGCACGCGACAACGGATCTTGCATAATTCTCTATTTAGCACAACTCATTGCATACAAATTTTATTTGGCAAACAAAAAACATATTCTAATTTTATTTCGCAGAACGGAAGTCATATAAAAAGCTTTTGCAAAAATTCAGCCAAACTCCCTATATAAAAAGTAGAAATAAAGCCCGGGGGAAAAGCTGTGCGGAACAAATTGTAACTTTTTAGGAAATAAAGCTATTGCAATATATATCCCTACACAAGTTTTAAAATAATTTCACAAGAGCACGGCACCTTCCTTTAATTCCCCTGTGTTAATGAATCCAGCGTGTGGCTGGTGACATTAAAAGCGCATTTGTTTTCGCGTGATTCATTATAGACCCATAAAATGTTTATCTGCCCATCAACGTCTCACATATTCCACATCTACATATACTACACACATACGGAACCCCCAACAACACACAATCAAAAACGGTAAAATGATTCAGGAAAAGAGCAGAGTAGAAAAAATTGACACGCAAATAACTCGACTAATGGAATTCATAACTCTCCTGTAATCAGAAAATATGCAGTTTTCCATATGTGTACGGCTAAATTATATGGTGTATAAAAATATATAAAAATCCACTTTGCCATTTATAAACAAAAGCTACTAGTTCTGAATAACAAACTACAATTTCTCTCTCTCTCTCCGTCTCTTGAAACCCCGAAACACACCAAATAAAAGCTAATCTTGATGATTTCAGTCCAAAGAGCTTAAGTGTGTCCACTTAAAAACACTCAACTCCCTCCAAGTGATTAAGCTTGATCTACATTTATTGTTACTATTATTATAACTTACTTTACTCAAATTACAAGTTCAAAACAGCCTCTCGGAGGTCCAACAAACAGTTAAACTTCGAGTTTTAATATCCCTCATATGCAAATACTTACCGTGTGTATCTAAATACGTTTAGTATAAGTATACTTATATAAAGCTATGCTAAACCATATGAGTACAGTTTTTCAATGTTAAATTCCATAAGTGTATGAGATTACAGATTTATTGCTTACTTTATTATATCGCAGCGACCCCGATGCATACATTTATGTTTTAACATTTAGCCCCTGTTTTGCGCCAGATCAAGGCAAATTAAGTGAACCGATAATTAAATTAATAGTCATGTATCAGCATTATATAACACGCATATCTCCTTATTTTCTTCTCCACTCCAATGGAGAACTCCCCTCCATATAAATTACGAAGCCATATATACATAATATAGAGCCGAAGCATATTTATAAATACGATAGGATAGAAGAGATATCGCAAGGGCGACAAAGCGTCTCCCTCCATCTAAATCATATGTAATAAATAAGTGTAAGTATGTAATTACACACTACTCTAAGTATATTTATATACGCATATGCTCCAGTATTAAATGGAAAGATCCCGAGTGTGCATATCCGCGAGAGGTTAAGTAAATCTGAGCATCATCGGGCGAGCAGCACCCTTCGGTTCTCATGCAATTTATCACGAATAATTAGGTACGAATAATAAACTTAAATATTAATTTGAGAGCCTTCACTAGCGATTATCACTGGGATTTCCAGCCTTCACAGTCAATATAAATGAACATTTTGGGCCATTTGCTCTTTAAATTTTCTTGTGGAATTCCAGTTCCAAACTTTGATAAAATTTCAAATAATTGTAAGAATTTTCAGAAAATACTCTGCAGACAATAATAAAAAAATAAAATTAAAGTGAAGATAGTTATAATTGCCTTTCCAAAGCGATATACACAATGTTGAACAGCATATAGAGAAATACCCGGGTAGTAATAAAAATTACTAATCCACTGGCATGTTATGCCCCAGAACAGCAAAAAGGCATAAAGGAGCTGGTAATTGAATTAGTAGGAGTTTGCATGCAGGAGCAGCGGGTGGTTGTTGTTATATTTATATTTCCATACATATGAGTACATATTTATGACGACTGCTGGACTCTTAAAGAATCTTAACAGGTTGATAGATTTAGAGCGTTGTAATTTTTTCCCTTCAACTTCCTCTTCATATTATAAAGAAATAATTATGAATTAGAGGATTTATGCTTTGCATGCAAACGGCGAGCAGTGGTGTGTGTGTAACTGTCGACTGGGACCAAAGGGTTATAAATACCGCAGCCATGCCATAGCATATTATTCCACGCAGTATGTCGTAGGAATCACCACCACACAACAACAGAACGGACCGACCCGCCAGTCTGACTTAAAATCAACGAGCAATAAGCATATAGTAACAGTAGACGACGACGCTTTTGAATACTTTAGGGAATATACAGTATTATGTATCTACATATAATTATTAATGTTTGTATGTTTTCAATAATTCCAACCTTGTTGTTCATATGGAAATATATACTTACAGAATAAAAATAATATGTATGAAAATAATGCATATATGAAAATAATACGTGGTCGAGACTTGATTTCTACAGTTGGACGGGAAGGAAAGAGTTGCATGTGGAGGGCATTAATAGGTATTAAGTAAAAATATAAAAAAATTGGGGAGCCGTGTGGTGTGTTCTGCCGTGTGCCAACATTGGAATAATAATAATAATAACAAGAGAGAGAGAGGGAGAGAGAGAGAAGAAAGTAGAGAGATATAATAATAAGTGGGAAATAAAATTCAAGTTGGTTGTTTATCCCGAAACTTTTTCGTAATTCAATCTAATGTATACATATGTTGTTGGTTTATTGGAGTTTAGTGCTAGTTGTTGGCCTCAAATGACCGCTTTGGTTTACAGAATAATAATAATTCTCTACATATATACAGACAACTATACTACTTGAAAAATTCTATTCTTAAATGAGTTCTAAGTATACATATACTTGCTTTTATACTGCGTGTGTATTTATAATGTAAATACATACACAAGTATGTAGATAAGCGTTAATGTACATATAACTAGTGGATTTTACATTGCAAAGGTCCTAAATCAGAAGGATCAAGTTTCGGCTTTGGAAGTATCGCGTGCCATGATAAAATAATATTGTAAGTATAAGCTTTTGCATTTGTCTCCATTTTCTGTTTCTCACACACACAAATATAATATTTCTGTAAATGGGAAGCATATACCGGGACATGTATTTATATTTGGTATGGGGAGATATGTACATGTAAGTTTTAAGTACGAGGAAGCTGTGTGTATTGAAATATACATATGTAGGAGCTATATACTTATAGTAGCTATTAGCTAGATCTATGTATAGGAGCTATATGTATTGAAAGAGCTTCGGATTCCGTGTGGCCGTAAAAGGGTTCACATTCTCATAAAAGACATTCACAAGCATACGTTTTGATTAATAAGTTGGAATCATATTGCTCATTCCTCGCTTGGATTTTATCAACACGCCAAATCTCATTTGAAGCCGGTGTGCAATTTAGGAATAATTACCCGCACCAACATCAACTCTCCGCTCGCTCCCAACAACAACAATTGTATAACAACAACCAGTCAAATGGGACCTCCGCAGTCTATTAAATTATATTTATAGATGTGGACTATGACGTATAATAATTCTAGTATAAGTATATACGTAATTACATATATGTATTCTGGAGATACTTATATTTTTAACCGAATTTATTCATAATCGTGGCATATATACCACAAAGAAATAAGCTTTGGTGGACGACGTCAAAACTTTATTCTTACATATGTACAATGATATGTACATAGGGAAATTTGTAATACTGAAAAAGAGTATGTAATAGTAAAAGCATAGTGTGTTATAGGTATGCCAACTCGGATTAAGGAAATCTATAATGGAGGATAATAAGTATAGAGTTACTATTACATAATAAATTTTTCCACCGAGTGATTTACCAGTTGCTCCCTATAAGATTCGTTTGTATAAAAACTATGTAGGTATAAGTTCATATAAGCTTGTTGAAGGTAATTATAAAGATATAAGCTTAAATTCTAGCTAAATTTATAAGCTAGATGTATCTAAATGTGCGAGCTTATAAACAATTCCTTTCCTCGCGCTCTCCACCATTGATTCCGCGTTTTGAAACGACATTTAAATCAAATTTAATTACTTGCAAGAACCACTCACACACACCCATTAAGCAAATAATGCGAGTAAATGCCTACATTTCCACGTCTCACCCCACGTCTGAGACAACTTCCTTGATTTACTTGTCATTTCAACAATTCCCGATAACCTGCTTCCTAGGAGGGACCACTAAATCATAACAAGAATTAAAATGGCCAAAACTAATTTACGCAACCGTCCAAATTAATTTAATTTCCCACAAAGTCCTTTCTGCTAACACCCTGGATTGCGAAATTGTTTTCTCTTCTACAGCCATCATCATCACTATAGTCCACGTATATGTACTATGTGTAGGCATGTATTTTATTACATTATAGCGTCCGTCACATCCACAAACGAATTGTAATTTGTAATACACAGGGCTTCGCTTATTATTATTATGACAACCTTGATTTTAGGCTCTCGTGTCTTGGAACGTCGTATGCTCTATTGCGATTTGTCAGAATTTGAGCTCTCGTCGAAGGGTTTATTATGACATGTTAATAAGAACTGGCTTGGGCGAAAGTTTAGAGAGAATAGAGCAAATATTTGTAATTATACAGTTAGGAATTGAATTTTTATGCAAGTAAAATATTTTTATTTACAATTAAAGTTAAAAATTTGGTTTATGCATTTATTTGTATAGAAAGATGTGGGAAAGAAAAGGATTAGGAAATCGGGTAGCGAAGAACATTTTGAATTATTGACGAATTTCAGAGATAAGTATGCAATTAAATTATTTTATTTACATTCTAAATGCCTACCTAGCATATTTAGTGAAAAAAATGACTTAAAAAAGTACGAAATAGTGAATATAGAAAAGTTAAGCTAAAAATACTGGGAAAATGCAGGAAAAAATAATGAATCCTGACCTGAACACGAACTTCAGGTAGATTAACTTTCATAGCCAGTTCTTCCCGGCTGTACACGTCCGGGTAATGAGACTTCTCAAAGGCTCGTTCCAATTCATGAAGTTGATATGTCGTGAAAGTAGTCCGATTCCGCCGGTGTTTCTTTTTCGGCTCGGTCATATCAGGAGGACCAGGTGAGGCGCTTTCATCCTCGTGACTTCCACTCAACAATCCATCACCAGCTCCGAAATCGGATGACGTATCTGAGACTGAAGTACGAATTTTTCCCATCCCGTAATCCCCGGATTCATCGGCGGAATGCTCTACAGAAGAAAAAAATATATATAGCACATTCATTAAAAAAATATATATGTAATTATATTACCTATATCTACGAATATAAATAAACGCAATTATTTTCAAATATAAGTATAAGAATAAAGCATAAATTTTTCATTATATTTTTATACGATTTTTATTGCATGTATCTCATACTTAAGGCCGAAAGAGTATACAATCTCCGAATCTGAAATTAATCGATTAGTAAACCTGTCACTCATGATAACAGATTACATTAACCTTCATCAGATTTCATTGAATCCATCCAAATTATTTTGCCAAAAGTCGTTTTTTATTATGTTGACTGGAATAATACACAAAATAATACAAGACTAGAAGTTCTATCAAAATGTATTTAACGACCCTTCATATACATACTAATATCTAAATATCAACAACAATAATCCAAGTATAGCGTCGAATAGTGAAAATGCATATACCAACATGTAAAATCCCTTTAATATAGTTAGTTGTATATAAACTTCAATACAATAAGGAACGCCAACTTACGATTAGTTATTATTATTTCATGAGAAACAAATTTATCGCCCGCAGTGAGGCCAGCTACTTGATTTTATCGCCGTTGTCAATCAAATAATTCACCGGCTTTTGAGCCACAACCAGCCAGAGAACTTACTACATAGGGAAAGAGACATATCGACCACCCTTGTGCCTTCGAAACCAATTTGTCAAACTTTATTGGGAGCAAATTAGGATGAAATGAAACTGTACACGAAGCTTTAATAACTAAACACATACCGAGTATATGCGAAAAGAGTCCAGTCAACACTTTCCGCTACACAAACCATTTCTCACAAACCCTTCTTCATTAAGATCAACACCTTTAGGTATCAAATGTATATAGATTAATATGTCCTATTAAAATAATTTATAAATCTACTAGTTCCACTGGATTACCAAGTTTAAGTAATTATGGAATCAAAGAAAATAAATAAAACATTATTAATAATTATAAATAAATAAAGTTTCAATGATAACAAGACAGCAGTCTAGAAATCAACTGTGAAATTAATTTTTATCTTATTGTTTCTACCAAACTTCAAAACTACAGTTTTTGACGTTCACCTAAACTTAAATGACACTATCGTGCCTGAAAATTAGGGAAATAAAGATACTCCAAAGTTGAAAAGTGTACTTTGAAGTCGAAATGTAGTATATCAAACACATTGAAGTACACATTTTAACATTTAAAGCCTTCAAAACTTTACATGCGTACTTATGTGTATACTTATGTAGATACATGATAAGGATAGGAAGGCGTCAGATAAAGCATTATATTGTCGTGATCAATTTAACTAATCACGCAAAAGAAATAATCACGCATTTTGTCGTTGAACAAACAATTTAAAAGTTACTGTTCTATCTCTCATGTTATTACTTTTATCTATCAATGACAATATGACTAATAATACGGGAGGCACACTTAATAACTACTTAATCATTCATATTTTCTTCCAAAAGACCACTAGACTTTTTAAACACAAGTATAAGTTAACATCTCTATATCCTTATATCTATATACTGTAATAGGAACAATAATATTATGCCGATTGTCAATGCATCTAATTACACTTATCGCCAGCGTCTACAACACAATAACAACAACCAGCAGAAACACGCTTTAGTGTATTAAACCATGATTCAGTGTAAAATACATTATTATTGTGCATTCATTATATGTTCGGTGTGGTTATTATAAACACGCTTTATGCTAAATCCCAGGTATGATTAAGTATACATCTACACCTAGTTTACATAAATAATGTAAGTACATGGAATGGAAAGATTATTACCATTTCACAAATCGAATTGAAATGAATCATCCGCCCGACATTGATTACTTTACCACATTGAATTAACATGTTGCACTGGATGATAAACATGCAATTGCTAATGGAAGGACTGAAGATGTTATATGTGATTCTATTCTATTCTTAGTTAGCGTTAGCACATGGTGGTACATACTACCTACTTTACCTACAGGGAATTAGCGTCTCCACACGATTGTTATTGAAGCCTTAATAAGCAGTATCAGTTCTTTGGTCGCAGGTAAACAAAAGGATTTCATGTATATATAAAAGAATAGCATCAGGATTAGTAGGCCGAGTGGAAATCTAAATTTTAAGTATCATGATTAGTTGATAGCTGTGCAATAGCTAGCAAAAGTTGTATATGCGCTATAATGATTAGAGCGGAATACCCACCACCACCGAACTTATTGTGTTGCATGCCTCCTCAAAGCTCATGATCGTATTATTATGCATTAGTAACTGCGATTGAGAGTGAGGAAAGCACACTCACAATTAAGTCAACAAAGAGCCACTTTACTGATTTACATGAAGCCCGTGCTCCTAAATACAAAAGTATCCTTCCAATGCACGTACGTGTACATATATACGTGTAACAAAAATGCATGTTTAAACTCTCTCTTCCACTCTCAACCACACACTTCGAAGTGCATGTACTCACTATTTAAAGCACGAGCATCACACAAGAACTAATAAAGCAAGAAGAGGTAATAAGTATTGCACGCAAGAACTAAAACTCAAGGAAAACGCATTAGAAAAACACAAAGGGAATGTAAACATAGTTAACACAGAGCAAGCATAGGTATAACTATATAGTAAGTATATAACTTGCAACAAGTAAAAGCAATCGAGATCCATCAAGCCGGATAACTAAATTACAAATCAAACAAAACATAAAAATCACGAGAGTGTACCTAACTAAAGCAATTATTACGCCAATACTAATTATCTACTTAAACTGTATATCTATCTTGTTAAATTGATGCAACTTGTTCGTCTTATTATTATAGTAAATACTATAAGTACATTTCCAAGAAACAGTTATAATAGAAAATCAGTGATGACATTATTGGGTAAATAGATTTCTTCAATTTTACATAATTACAGTATCTCTCGACGTGTTATTAGATGAGTCGTACAAATAATTTGCTATTAGAGCATCTAATTATCAAAACGTGTTATTAGAACATCTAATGTGAACATGCTCTTACATTTTCTATGCAAGATCCTACAATTAAATCATCTTCACATGTATGAACGTGTTAATGAGCAGATGAGCACGCAACAACCCATGTGGATCATCATTTCTCAAATGTGGATCACCATATCTGGCTGATAACATTGCAATATTAACGTCATCACAAGTCATCTGCATGTTAATTATTGAAGAACCTATGATATATAGATACATACGATTTACGATGTATGTATTATGAGCATATGGATACTTGTGATTAATAGCGATCATCAGCTCTTAAGCTAACAGAGCTAGGTAATTATCACCATAGTAACGCCATTAAGAATACTAAGACCTGCTGATTCATACAGAATGACGACGATGGTTGCATAGCATGTAGTTAATCAAATCTTATGGCGATACCGAAAATATAATCTGTACACACATGTGCTCAGCTCACATTATATGTAATTATATTATACACATTCATACATACAAACATATGCCTACACATACCTACATAGATAGATACAGAGGAGATACATTGTCGAATACATCAAATACTTTTAGTAATTTTCTACAAAAAGCTAACGGTTCATTGAACACTTTATACTAAAAGCGTTTTCTGAGAGTATTTTCTTGGTAAAAAGATTCGATGGTTGTGGGGAGTAAAAGAAAAGAGATGCTGAGATGCACTTCTTACATGCGTGTCTATGTGTTGTGTATGCTTACGTGAGGTTATGAAGAGATGAATGGAAGGAGCTTCTAATCAAGCGTGTAAGCTTCAAAAGTGTGAGAAGAATCAAATGGTTTTCTAAGAGAGTATTTTGATAAGATCTTGACAAGCCAACAGCAACACATAATTCTTGGGCTCCACGTTAAATTGAAGTTATATTTATCAATAAGCATGCAAGCTCTGTATATATATGCATACTGAGGATATATGTAAAATCCTATAAACTGACCGTGAGTGTGAGTATTAAGAGTACATGTGAAATCAGTGCATCATAAATGGATCCAACGGAACTCTCTGCGGAAGGAAGGTTTTGCTATTATTGTTGAAATACATAATACAAAGGTGGAACAATGTTGAAATACATATAAGTACATAGATACAGAAAGGTACGTGGCACATCATTGAAGTTCAAACGGGAACCTTACCGTTGACTCCTACAAGCCACTATTGTCCGTCATGTAATTACATTTCTAATTTTTCTGAGCAGATGCGCCAGGTCTACCTTCATATTCTTTTAAGTCAATGCCTGCTCCTGATCAGGCTTCCCAACGGGAACACTATTACTATATAGCTCATACCTAAGTGAAGCTACCAGAAAATATGATGAGTAAGAGGTAACTTATGTATTTGATCGTCCCATCTCTCCTGCCTCTGGACTTTCAAGATATGATTTGAGCCTGAGCCCTGTGAAGATACAACTTGAGGTCTATGAAGATATGATTTGAGTTCTAGGAAGATACATTCGAGTTCTACCAAGATATGATTTGAGCTAAGAGAAGGTATGGTACGAGATTTGAGCGCAAGGAAGATACGATTTGAGCTCTAGGAAGATACGATTCAAGCCCTACGATGATGCGACTTGAGCGTTGGATGTGAGTTTGACACGAGATTGAAACAAAGGATGCGGCAGAAACCTACAGCCAGCAATGTGCACTTGAATTAACCAAACTGGTTAATTACTTGATGTTACCAACGCGCACCAAGGGAGTTGATATACTTTGACAGGTGAAGCTATTGATTGTCTTTTAACTTTGTACAATACGCAGCAACCGGCGACAGGAATTTACATATAGGTATGACTTTTAAGTTATTATGTGATATTATAATTTGGTTTGGTATAAGGAAGACTTGCATGAGACGATACAATTTGTTTAAATCTATTATACCTGTTGATATTGTAATTTAATGTATCTATATATGCAATAATATACTGTATATTTATATTTATCTATACAAGGGATGATGGTATACTTATTAATATCTGGTTGATGTATAGGCATATAATTATTTGGTGATTTTGGTGTGTGTGTGAGGATGGGATCAACCAAGACAGTAGGGCTTCTGTGGTTCTTCCCTTACACTCCTGCACCCCAGGACTACACACGGGGAGAAAAAGCTATACAGAAGTGGTGGCTGCCCTCAAAGAATCCGTAGCCATTGTCCATAGATAATTGACAGCCGAAGGTAAAAATATTGTGATGTCAATAAAAAGTTTTTTCGAGTCCCATTAGGAACTATCGACCTGCCACCAGCATCTCCTCCAGCCATATCCTTTATCATCATTTCCATCACCCCTCGCCACACGCTCACTTATTACACTTAATTAATGCACCTTTAATTAAGATCTCATTATACACCTGCAGCTACCAACTTCCCAATCCTAATCATCAATCAAATGCCACAAGCACATTCATTGTTCCTACACCCCTCCATATATAGCTGGCCTGCCTGTCTGAATTTACTCCCCAATCAAAAATTCCCAGTGTACCGGTCTTATTTTTTTTAGTTATTCCTGCGAATTATTAATGCAGAACAAATTTCTTAACTGGCGGTGTGAAGAAGATATTTTTGTCTACTCGTAGGTTCAAAAATTATTTAAAGGTCATTAAATAAAGAGCTAGAGTAAGAAAAACTAATTAAAATTATTAAAAAAGTATTAACAGAAATTGGGGAACCAATGCTACTGTTTAAAGTATATTTATATAGAGACGATGATCTTGAGCAAAATTTCAATAATTATATAGAAATTTTATTGGAAAATTTTTATAAAAACAATTTGTCACTTGCATTGACATTCCAGTAATATATCTGCACAAATCCGCTTATGTAAAAATGTAAACACATAGGACATGTACATGGTGTTGGAGATGCAAAAATCCCGAAACAGAATGGAAGTTCTTACCCGGCGAGACATCCGCAGTCACATCTTTGATTTTCCTCTTCTGGCCACGTGGTGCCGTATCCTCACTGTCACTTCCGATAAAATCGTAACTAGAATTACTTTTTAGCGACCTATTCATATGACTACCGTCAATAAGTCTATGGTTCTGATTGACACTGTCCAAGTCGTTATTATTAATTTGATTGTTTGCATGGAGTTGCTGCATTGCGTGGAGATGATGATTATTAAGATGATGATGATGTTGATTTTGCGGATGAGCTCCTCCCGACGGCGTGCAATTATGGTGCAGAAGTGACGAATGCTTTCCTCGAAGTCCTAGAATAGCGTCAATTGAATGCGATCCCGACACTGTTGGTGGTGAATGGAGTCCGTTATTTAGCGAAGTTTGTCCAGGACTTATGGAGGAGGATGAGTGGAGGTTGGTGTTATTATTAGATGTGGTGGAAACTTTAATATCGAGCTCAGCACTTGCACTAGTTGGACTGCTGGTCACACTGTCAACAGCCATCTTCAAGGGGCCTTGCAATTGATAGAGCTTCCCTCAGTGATTCTTGGAATCCTGGCTAATAATACTGTGATTTCCAGCCAAGAAGCTATTGAGGAAGATGTAAAACTGCTACTAGTTTTCAAATCACATAAAAGTAATCTTTATATTTATTTTGTATTGGTACACGAAAGTTCGTCAAAGGAATGGAGAACAGTGTGTGAATAATAAATGTCAAATGTGTACGTACAAGACGGAGGAAGGAAGATTTCAAGTGTCAAAATTCCTTCTTTCACTCTGTGTTTTGTTTATGTTCTCACACACTCGAGAGCGGGTCTAAGACGAGAAATCTGCGGAGGAAGATGATGGTTGGGGTAACAAATGAATAATGCGAGTCAAGTGTGTGTTTCGTTTGAAGAAGAAAGTAGTGGAGGCTTTGGGGTAGCATGAAGAGCAGTGGAAGAGGTAAGGACTGGCAAAGAATACAAGGCAGACCGGGTGTAAGGTAATAGAATCTGAGTGAGTGTGTGTGTGTACTGGAAGTAGTATATTGGATAGAGAGTAAACGTAGCAAAACGATAATCTTTCAGTTTGTTGGCTCCGACCACTTTTATTGTGGTTGGGTGGGTGCCAAGGTGGAGCTCCTACTTCGCGTCATCGCACCAATTTCATCCGCCAATCTCCAACTGTAGTTTCTTTCAGCATCCCATCCTTCTTCTCTCACTCTTAACGCTCGCATCCACATCTTCTCAAATCTCTTGTGTGGGTCGTATGTACTCACACACAAAACACACTCACACACACACAAAGATGATCAACTCATTCTATTAGCTTCTATCTTTTGCAGCAACCGCCTTTTCTTAACAGCTCCGTCTGTGTATCTTATTCTTCAATTTACTACCATGGAGTCATTTCATTTTTATATCCCCATTCATGTCGTTAGCACCTAGACAACAAAAATCTTAATTGGATTAACAACTTTCATTGAGTCCTATCAAATATTGATGAAGAGACAATTAGTTACTTTATTCAATTAATTCCAGCTTATTTGCATCCTCTCCACTTCCCGGCACCTCATAATCCTCAATAAGAAGAGCATTCTCCTCGATAACAAACATCCCCATAGCTGCATCATCATCACTTCTTCAGTCTTGCCAGAACAAATTAGCGTCCTTCCACATTGCCCTTCAGCTCTCATTTCCATCAACCCACACCTCGGGATAGTCAATTTACGAATTATTCTTGACACTGGAATTTTGACGATCACTTCGATTTTAAGCTGCTGAACGGACTTTAGCTCCTTTCCTACGTTCTGCTTTGAGCAACTAAAATTCTGGAGTGTGATCTATAAGTATGTTCTTAATGTTTTTACATAGGTGAGTGTAAAGTAAGGATGATCAATGAATTCAACTCCAATAACGTTTAACTCCGCAATTTGGTGATGAATGCATTTCACCCGATTTTACAATTATTACTGTTCTAGAAAGGGCACGTGTATATACTTGAGAGTTTCTATCAAGAAATTCCAGGACAACCCCTAATGACTTATCAATTTTGATTTTGACACAATCCATGTCGGACAGTGTAGGCTGCATTCCTATATACTTACTTGATTTCCATCCCCACTTAACGTAATGGCTTTACGGTCAGTTTCAACTTATCGGTTCCTTTGTGCCCCAGGAGTTCCATTTGAGTTGTCATTGTCACCCTTGTACATAGAACAAAGAAAACATAACTCATTAAAACCAAAAGAATTCATTGTTCCAGAAGTAAATATGCCTTATGAAGAGTTTTCACTCTTTTAGAAATCACATACTTCCTAAACTATTTTTGTATCTATTGTACACTTTTGCAAAATTCACTGCAAGAATTTTAATTACAGTGTTTTCATATTCTTCAAACTCAACTTTTACTTTTACGACCTGACCAAAAGATGAGAAAAATATTGAAAGTCATAAACATTTTAAATATTTTATACTATAGATCTCAATTTCTCAACGTCTGACTTAACTTGTTTTATCCTGAATAAGATTGCACTATTGAATTCTTTATGAAAAAATTTACTTGACTTCTTGCTGCTGCAATTTAACGAAATAATTATTTATAAAAGTTAATTCAGTTATTTGAAGTTACTTATATTACAAATAAATTCAACTGCATAAGAAATACTTTTACAATGTTCCATGTAATACAGTTTTAAATATGTAAGTATTCCCATGTAGAACATAACATTAATAAAGTGTCATATAGGTAAGCATAACTTGAAAACGACTATTAAGAGCTTTTCAATCTTGACAAGTTCACAACTTTTACTACAACGCAGACAACTGTATATGTATTTGAGCCGGACTTGAAAGAGCAACTCCGGCATCTCCAACATCATCATTAGCGGTCGTCCGATAGCTTTGACAAAAGAGAAGGTCCTTTTCAGCAACAAATACTTTTGTTTTACATTGGGCTCATTTCTCCACAACTATTTCAGTTTTCGTAATGGTCAACAACTATTTGTGTTAAGTGCCAAGCTGTAGACGAGTCGTCTTCTTCACTCTAAAAATGACGACTGATGTCCTAAGACCTTGGATGAGATAATCAACTTAAAAATTCATCATCATTTTAATGCTTTCGTCAACAAGTTTTTACTTTTATACTCACACTAACATCCATAAAGCTACTGGAGTAGAAAATCGAGGCTAAAATCTTAACTCCCAATAATGAGCTCCTGAGATCTTTAACTGGATTGTTATTTACAACAACTAAAGTGATTTTCCACTCCTGTCAGTCCAAATTTAGTTCCAAGAAAATAATCAATAAGCTCATAATTCACATATAATCATTCGAAATTACTTTATTATTTCCTCTGGACGTACCTGTAGAGTTGTACTATCTTGGATATGAGTAACTTCTGGTTATTTACTTTGACTCATAGGGACATTAGGGAAAGAAAACAGCTCGGATTGCTAAATATAAATATAGCCGATGACAAAAACAGATTGAAAGCGAAATGACAAAAACAAGATCCAAAAGCCGATGAGAGTCATCAGGAGAAGCGTGGAGGAGCCTCCATCCTCCTTCTGAAACAAAAACAAGCTGGGATTTAAAAGCCAAAAGTAATAATAATAGCATCTAATAAGTTATGTAAATAGAAATCGAACAGCCCGGAGCAAGTCTCGATGTAACATGTGTCCCGTACTCTTTCCATCTAGTACTAATAATCAACTCTATAATAAAAACTCAATTTCATGTCTATTTAGTTCGAATTGATAAAAAACAACGGATGACAAAAGTGGGCGAGCATGCGATGCAAAACTTGTTTAGGCAGTTTAGGTAGAGTCTAAAAACGAATATTGATTTTCTTTTAAATATTCTTTTGAAAATCCGGAAACCGTCTATATAAAACAATATGATTAGACCATAGGGGGTGTGTGCATAAAAGTACAAATTGCATTTATAAAATAGTGAAAATGCAAAAGCAAAGTTTTTATACAGTTACACTCCAGCAGCGCGAGAGTAAAATAAATTTTGAATGGACATAATGTCCCTGTTTTCCTCAATGCCACATTTATAAATGTCGATGAAATAAGGTTTAATTCAATATGGGGATTTGAGCAACTGTGATGAAAACGGAATCGACTATCTATATACTACAGCATTGTACATAAAAATGTCACATTCTCTCTCTCTCTCTCTTGCCGTGCGATTGTATCTATAATACTACCGTAATGTAACATAAAAAAGCACCGGGAGTGTGACAAGCAGGAGTATAAAAACATGCCCAATTTGTTGGTGAGTGCAGAAAAATTGTCGTGAAAAGAACTTAACTCAATTTTATGTACCACCCTCCAAGTCGACATCTGTCACTTTTTCCTCTTTTTCCATCATTCAAGTCTCCTTTCTATCAATTCTTATTCCTTTTACCAACTAACCATCAAATGGCTCTCAAATCAATTGGTCCCTACATCAAATGCTTATTTTCCATCAAACCATTCTCCCGTGACAGCAAATCTTTACTTATACACACAATCTAATATACAGATATATTTGCCTCCATGCTTTATCAACTTAGTCGGTTTGACTTTTAAAACACACACAGAGAGACACGCAAAACCCCTTTTGTCATTATTTTTATCGAATTACACACAACCTGAACAGATTACACAAACCTTTTTACCAGATTTCCCTAAATTTTCTTATATTATTCCTAGCCAGAACGATTTTCTTTAAAAAAATTAAATAAAAAACTAAATTCTTAAAACTGAAATTCTTACAAATAAAAAATCATGTTGTAATTGTAAAGTTGATTAATTATGCTCAAATTGCCAGCAGTTTACAATAAAAATAGCGATGACTAAACAAGAATTTAAATTAGTAGGAAGCTAATTTGTAGTTACTAATTCATTGTCTGCATTTAAGGATTTGCCGAAACAAAGAAAGAATCCTTTTGTGTGTAGCAGGAGAATTAATGAAGGAAAAGAAAAAAAAAGTAAAAGAAATTAATTGGTACATTTAATATCTCCTTTCCGTTTTTTCTGCAACACATGTGGAAACCCGAAAGCAACTATATATAATGTAATTAGACGAAATGTGCTAGAAAAAGTAAATAAATTCAATTGAAGTAGTCTGCTTTTGTTTTCACAACCACTTATTTTACACACAACAGCCTTGACGTGTGCAGTGAGAAAAACGCTGCTTTGGAGGAAAAAAACTAATAATAACAAACTAATTACATGGAAGGAGTTCTCAAGGCTTCCATTTAGACTGACTACATACGACTCAGCTCTTATTCCATATCCCGTGCTTACTATGCTTAATGTACAGATACTTGGTTTAGCCTTAAAAGTTACCCAGGAGCTACTTCACTATATGGGCAAGTTATTATATAATAGACTGGAGGTGGAGGAGCACCTAATAAGGTGTAAGAGCAGAGACGTTTATACAGTGGAAAAGACAAAGTTAGAGAGGTAATTGGTAAATAGGAAATTCGATGGAAAACTTCAACGCGAGGCTAATTGCCAGAGTTTTTCCTCCTCTTCGCCACGCTGTATGTATTGAAGCTCTTATTCTCCCCGTCCCGGTGTCTTCACAGTGAGAGAAATAGGCGGAGGAAGATGATCTTCTTAAGAACCGGAACGTCACCTCATTACCGTCGCTATTCTACTCCGATGTGCACTCAGGCATTTCGGGCTGTGGGTATAGATACTGCGGCCTATATATAAAATACATCAAGAGTATAAACGTTATTATCCATATAGCCAAAGTGCATTTAAGATACGAAGGTAGAGCAGAAATACATCTAGATGTGAAATATATACAATAAAACATACACAGATACATATCTCCGTTTAAGGATAGTGGGACGGAGGTACGAAACCCGGGTTATATACCTACAGATATAGCCACTTTAATGTAGATACATATAAGGACCCCAAGTCCTTCAATATAAACTACTAGGAATTACATTAGTATTTTTTCCGCTGTAACCACTCGTTCGTTTCCCACATGAAAACGTTGAATGTGGATGAGAGTTCATTCATTAGATTCATTCTTGTGTTGTATGAGCCGTAAGTAATGCAGTCAAGTACTTCGCAGCCAGAGTTCAGCCTTAACCCTTTCACACATTTCCCATCATCATCATCATCATCTCACTACCACTACTATACTATACCTTCATAAGATGAGAGGCTTCCCCTCTTATGCACATACATCCTCATATCTATATACTAGTAGTATTCTATATTTTATCATCATGTATTTAATGCTATTACCTACAGCCCTAATGCTGCTTTGTCAAAAGCATGTGCATAAATAAGGAATTAAGTCCAACCCTCCTATCTCCCATTGGATTCTATATAAAAGTGTACATATTTATAAGTTTAAATACACAAACCTGTCTTCTATTTAATGAAGAATATACATACACGTACAGAAATGTATCTAATGGACAAACTAGTAAATCTGTCCAAACTCAAACAGCCATAAATATTTTTTTTTCTTGAACATTATTTTTTATAACTGGTGGGCAAGCTATTACATAATTCTTGGTGGGATTCATATTATTGCGAATTTCCAATAATGCTTAAAAAAGGGTGTGAAACTACTTGTAAGTAAATCGTTGGGGTATAAAACTGTTTGTACATAGCTTAGGGTGTAAAACCAAATTATTACAATCAGGATACGATAAGTACGAGTCCGAAATTATTCATTCCCAAATCCTTATATCCGCCCATCATAATTATATTACCCGCACTGAAGGAAATAATAGAAGCAACTCTTTTGTAACCCTTGCTCTACATGTGCTCAAAATGCAGGCATTCGTATAAACTTATTGCTTCATGATTAATAAATATTCGCCTAATGAAATTATCCAAGCTCATTCAAAAAAGTGGCTCTTGAGTTTAAAAACTTGAACAATTGTCATGAAAATATGATGATGAAAACTTAACCATAGAACTGTACACCTGTTACAAAAAAGATTCTTACTGAAGCACAACCATATAAGCATTTTAGCTGGTATAGATACATTAATATATAATAATATACGTATAAAAAATATATATGTATAAAGCATTTATTCTTACTCTTCCCAAGCAGTTACAGCTACACATACATTTTGAAGTTAATATTAAGCAGCTTTCGGCTCTACCAAGCGCTTCAGAATTCCTCGCCTTCCAGTCCAAGGAACTCGAAAGTGATCTGGACGTCAAAAACAATTTTCATGGAATTAAACAATTTAAGATTCAATTAAATAATTGCTCCTACAAATATAATCTGATTATAAACTGTTCACAGGAGCTTAATCAAGATAGCTCCGTGTGTTCCATTGTTTAAAACGAGATGCAATAAACCAGTTTTACAATTTAGAAGTGTACACCCAGATGTTCGTGTTGCAGAAAAGTTGGATTGTATGCCAAAGTCAATCTATAATGTAGATCATAGTATTTAGTATTTACATATATTTAGTATATATAGTATATATTTGCAATTTGAATTTACAACTGTTTATACTTAAGACAAGACGTTGCCTGAGTTGAGCATGTAAATAATATTTCAAAACTAAGTCTAACTGACAGATTTGCAGACGACAATCATAAGGAGGAAATCTTTGGGGAAATCAACTTGTCAAGCAAGCAGGAGATTCGTCTACGTTTGGCGTATAAATCAAATTCTCCTTAATACAATAGGGATATACGTTCCGACATTCTTATTTCTTATACTAGATAAACATTCAGTTTATCTAGAATAAGATACTATTATATTATTCAGGTATAAAAATACCTTGGGATGAACGCATGATTACACATGTCTGCTTATGTCATGGAAATGAAGCATACACATATTTGTAAACCTCGCTGAACAACAGTACAACTATGTTTTACTAAAACTTATTAATTATATGTTTATAGTTAAAACAATATAAATACAATTTTGTGGATTTAAATCGTCTTAGAATAGACAGATCTTTTTGAACTATAAGTATAGCATGGAAAATAGTTCTATAGGTTAGTATTGTATACTTATCTGGTGTTCGTTCCCGAAGAACTGGGCGGTCGACCGAATGATGAACATGGAATAATAGGAGTTGAAGAAAAAAGGTGATCGAATCTGTTTACATACGGCTGAGCTTGGAATTATGCTCAACGAAAGGATTTACTCCAGAGAGTTGATAATAATAGATAATTCTCTTGGACTATTTCCCTACTCTCCGGCTGTGTATAGCATTTACTGTTACGAGCTCAAAAATACGGAGATTACAATATGCATATATAGATACATATATGTAGTTCTAAAACAAATAGTACACAAATAGTCTCGCATCTTCTCTCCCAGACACTGTATCTATATAGATAAACATACAATTCGTGCTGGTTAATTTGAAAATCAATCTGGGAATGAAGTTCTTTCTTAAATTGGCCTAATCGGATCAACATGTCCATTCGTAAACGAAATATCTCTGCTTGTCGGAATAGGATTAAAATGTTACCCATTTGGCAGTTTCTCCAAAGTCAATTCAACTCACAATCAGACAAATCTCCTTCCTAATGTCTCTCTCCTTTACTTCAGTAACTTCAAGAAAGACAACAATGTGGAACAACATCAACTACCCGAACAATCTTCTGCTCAACAAAAACTATTAAAACTCGCTCGATATTTTTTTGAAGTTACTATACTTGCTATACTACATACTATCCAATAAAGTACTTTTATACGGCTTGATGCATTTTAGCATATGTACATAAATAAGCTTGAAGTATGCTTACAACTCCATCAGTTTAATAGAATAGTAAATAAAAAGTAAATAGTACATCTCACACATCCATACACACTGTCTGTACTTATTACATAGAGATGAACTACTATAGACGGCATGTGAGTCCCAACGTTTTAAATTCCATGAAAAACCTTTAAACACACAATCCTTGTTAGCTATTCACATACTAAACTACATGACATAATAAGATTCTAGCTTCAACATTCTAGCCCTACTGCAGTAAATAACAGTGCACTGGTACTAACAAGCTATAGAAGCTAAGTAGTATGTATGTATATAGTACGTATAAGTATAGATATTTAGGTATATGAGTACAAGTATCCTACAATTTCGTTGCTCTCTTGATGCACTTTTTAAATCTGTCTAATCTCCTTGGACAAGCTGCCCCAACCACTTTCATTATCCCAGCCATCGACATGTGTCACGGCCGCGTCTTTATCTGCATTAGTAACTTCTTTACCGTTTACATTATTACACACATTATTACTTATAGCACAGACACGATGGTGTACGCCACAACAAAGATAAAATAAATGGATACAGACTAGTGTGCATCATTTAGACAGATAATCATTCGTGTAAAACATTACCATCTCACCTTCTATCTCCTTCGTCTGATTGACTTGATTATCAGATAGAAAATAAAACCATAGAAGCCATTGACTTTTCCAATCAATTTCTGTAGAATAATCATATAAATAATTTGACATCTACTACATCCACTTCTTGACATTCCTCTTGTCCGATGAACATCTTAATGGAGAATACGAAGAATTGGTCATTAAAATATTAGTCCACCTGGTCACAAAAAATTAATTTTGCATGTTACAGTTACCAAACATGCCAACAAGGTGAAACAAATACACACGCTTTTGAATGAAAGCTTATCCTAAATTACTCGTTTAGCGTTTGACAAGTCAATCCTCAATCTTACTAAATGCAAATCATCTATCGTGAATCATGAAACATGATCATAATTTCTCCCAATCGAATTTTCTTCTTATCATATTTTCTTCAAAAAATAAATATTATTGATCATTGCTAGAAGAAACAATAATTTCATAAAAAATTAGCAATTTGTCGAACAATGATTCCCTAAAAAATCAGCAATTTCTCGATGGATAATTTCATAAAAAATAAGCAATTTCTCAAGCAATAATTTTATAATTAAAATGTAATCTGTAACTTTTGTATTTGTACTAGGTCCGTTACTTCCTGTAATCAATGTTTATCTTACAAACGTTGTCGAGCTCCGTGGCAGATGAAAGTGTGATATGTTAGGGCTAAAATTAATGAGAAAATCTTCCAACGATCCAAATCTTTATTGCCCCGCTTTCTTCCTGTCTATACAAACGTAGAAACGAAACAAACAAAATGATATTAGAGGTATTATATATAGTGATACCGAACCCAAAACCAAATGAAAAGTATTGTAATAACATATAAATGACATGCCTGAAGGAATTGTGGATACACGGATGCACTTACCACAGACCCGCATTTGTGAATATTTGATATGCCCGGCGGATCACATCCGAAATGAGTGGTGGCGGTGGGACAGAAAGCTTTATGGAAAGTTCGGTAGTGTGTGTATTTCCAGGGAGGTTAATGATCACCGTCGATCCAAAAAAAGTCTTTGTGAAATGTTTTCAGCTCCGTGAACCGACATAATAGCAGGCATGAGCTCATAGTGAGAAGTGCATCTTGGACTGAATGGAAACTGTAACAGATTACCGACATTTTATTCACAACAATAATCATAATAGCAAATAACATTATAACTAATAATAATAATATCTTTGTGGGGGCTCGTTTTGTATTATATTCCACACTATTAATCATATAGTGTGTAGACAGTTTCAAGTGCATACAAATGAATGGGATCCTTGATCTACCGAATTGGGGTCCTTGATGTAACAAAATGGGATCCTCAATGTAACAAAATGTATCCTTCATGTTACAACATACATATTATGAATGTTAAGTGTATTTTAGTTAAAATATAAACGCTTAACCCCGAAAACTTTTAGACACCGGCTCTTTTATAATACAAACACCGACAATCATAATACTAAATACAAGAAGAGGAAGAAGGAGCGACCCTTGTAATAATAACAAAAGCACTTTACAAATTCACCAAACTCAAACCCAAGATTATTTTGCCGCACCTTGTAATTTTTGCTTCAATTTCTTCTTATTACATAATGGAAAATACAATGTAACAGAATATAAATCAGGGGCAATCATCCTGGGGATTGTTTCGGCTACACTCTGATTGTTATTATTATACATTCTTTTTGATGGGCCGCTCCATGCTTTTGCCTTAGGTGGGCTTTATACAATCTTCTGTAAAGCAAAGCTCAACAACAATGCTCTATTTCACCACAAATCCGATGATTAGTCCACATGTGACAATAATACAAGCCAAACATTATCGCTTCCAAGTGATTCTATTCTCTCCTATTATTATTCAACAAAATAATGGATACTTGACAACACTTTGCGGTGTCATGTGCAATATTATATATAGAATTGTAATTGTTACTATAAAGTGTCGGTTTTTTATACTCGAGGTTCAGTACTTTTTTATCTGTACATGTAACTATGTATAATTACATTACATATGAATTTCATTGAATTTAAGAAATAATTTCCGTAATATTTATTAAAACTACTTCCCAGTAAAATACAAAAGAAATAAAAAATTGTAGCAGATGCATCCGGGACGGGACTTTTCTAAAATTAACAACGTCATATAATAGATCGCTATTATACTAAAAAAAAGTATTTAAAAAAAACGTTTATAACAAAATAATGAAAACGTTTTTTATTCTTTGAAAAAACGTTGATCCCGTATATCACTGAACATAAATTCATCGTCACGTCGTCAGTTACAACCAGTTCGTTTCACGCGATTACAGCGACCTCTGTTGACCTTGAATTCAAATTTATTAGCTGCATGCTTCTCCGTCAGAATACTTTGTTGCATGTTCTAGTTTTTGTCTCCGTGAAGTTTGTAGTAGAAGATTTACATTTTTTGATAATTTTATTGAACATTTTTTGATAATTTTGTTGGAAATTTTTTGGATGATTTTGTTGAAGGTTTTTTGAATGTATTTGTTGAAGCTTCTTTGATGAATTTGTTGAAGCTTTTTTGATGAATTTGTTAAAGATTTTTGGGATGATGATATATAGTTAAGCTTTCTGGGATGATTTTATTGTTGAAATTTTGCTGGAGCTTTTACAAAATGGAAATAAATTAGAATTATTAGAACTCATTACCAAATTTAATGCCCGAAAAAATTTGAAAAGAAATTGCTCTAAAAAATCTTTAGAAAAAATGATTATGAATGGTGCTTGTAATGTAATGTAAAATGTGTTTTTGCACCTTCGTGGGATAAAACATCACCTGAAGTGTATAAAAGTATGTTAACATATTAATGGCTATGTTCAACAAATGTAATATACTGTAAACTACTTTTGAAAGTGAAGTACTAAATATGTACGTATTTAATGCAGTAATTGCATTCGAGGAGCAAGAGATTATATTATGGGAGATTAGTAGTTTTTGTATCTACACAGGTAACATAAGGGAAATTTTATAGTTGGTACATATATTACGGCTCAATGGCGACACAAAAGTTTCCAAGCCAATTTGGAGTATTTGGAGTAGGTGTTTGTCACAAAAAGGATTTCCTCTTGAGAATTAATCCATAACAGATTTTGCCACCTCAACCTTTGTATCCACTGAAAAAGGTGAGTGTTTGCCAGATTTGTGATAAAGGGAATGTTGTAACAGAACCGTGAAGGCTCCTTTTCAAATGTCTAATAACTAAGTAAGTATAAATGCTCCTCTGTGTGCGCGATGCCGCTTCAAGAATATTAAGTAATTTCTGTTCTAGCCAAGTGTAATAATATGCCATTACGCAGTTGACACTTTGAACAAATCCCGGATTTTAGAGGTTAAAAGAAAGAAATTATCAGGTAATATTTCTTCAACGAAGCGTGTGAGGATGCCATTTCGGTTCACTGCATTTCTTATTGTTGTACTTACCTCTGTACAAGGGTAACCACAATTTTCAATTTTGGAACAATTTTTTTTACCCGCACTGTAGTACACACACATTTTCCCATTAATTTTAAACTTTCCGTCGACCTAAATTTTTTAATGGAAAAAAATATCTACGGAAAATTCATTTTAATTATTCTGGCATTTCCTTCCCATTATTTTCATTATACTTTGCATTTTCATTATTTAAATTATGGTTCCAGACAATAAACAAAACCAAAAAGCATAATTTACCATTTATTTTCCTTCATCACGCATTTTAGCTATAGTTTTGAACGATTCATATGGCTATTACATATACATAATAATTTATTATTATACAATTTACCATTGAAACTTGTACTTTAGTTTAAAAAATTAATTATTAATTTAATTGCTAATTAATTAAATTTTTGATTAAATTTTTACATTACACAAATTAAATACATATGTCCTTACTAATCCCTTTTTGGATTTGAATATTCACAGCATCACAATTTTAGTTTAAAATTTAAACGTAATTTTAAATTACGTTTGATTTGAATGCCTATTATAGAAGCATTTATGATTTCGCAGACGCTACACATCGACTATAGACATCGAAGCTGTTAAGCATTTCATCGATACGACAAAAATTACTTACCTAATTTTGTACTACAGTAAAATATATAATTTGCAAATTACTTATTAGCGATTGTCTACAGGTTGAAACAAAAATAGGAATTTTAATTTGTATACGCAGGTAATTGCATGATAATATATAGAATATTACTTGCGAAAGATTTTTCAGCTACATATTTACTATAGGTATATACATATACGTAAGGTATTTTTATTTTTGGGAAAATATAAGAATTATTCCCGAATAAAATACTGAACAAGTAATAATTATTATATAATTTTTATTTAAATTTGAATAAATTTGAAAATTCACTCTCTAATATATTGAATATATTTTGGCAAAAGTATTTATTTTTTTCAATTTATCTAATAACTATAGTATTTATAATACTGATCTACTCAGGCTTTCCTTCCTTGGCATTATCCAAACTTTTGGTTTCACTCTGACTCTCCGCGACCTCCTTCCATTTGACTAAATTCTTTTTACAACCTTCCAGCAAAGGCTCAGATGATGGGACTACTTGGTGGAGGAGATCGTAGCAGGTGACGCATATGACGCTTAGAAATCCAACCTGATAAACAGAAATTATTTATCGAAATTGAATTTAATTAATTAGCTAATTAGTAATTTAATTTAGAATTTATAATTAATTAAATAATAAATTGGGCAATTAATTTGATCAATTTGACAATATAGGAGCAAAATTTCTTAAAGTCCACAGAGTAATAAAATGGTTTGTATTTTTTCCGGGTTAAATTGTTTACCTGGCTGGAAGGAAGTTGATGAGCTTTATCTCGATCCATCATCGGGATCGGCGTCCGACCTTGCTTCTTCTCCAAATCACCTTGTTCGTAGAATTCCTCGAATATCACCCGCACGGTTTCCGCCTGGACTTCCCACGGCTTTGCACTTGCACACAGATCTGCGGCTGTCATTCCTATTGCTTGCGCTAGTAACCTATTTACAAAAGTTTATTTTTTTAATTAAAAAATTTAGCATTTATTAACAATCCCTTCTACTAGTTTATTATTATTAAAAAATTAAGAATTATTTTAATTTTGTAGTTAATTAAAAAAAATTAATTAAAAAAAGTTAATTATTTAATTCATTTATTTTTGTAATGAATTCATTGTTATTCATTTCTTTCACTATAATGCTTGAAAGATAATTTAGTTAAAAAATACGACAATATTTATGTTTCATCTTGCATTTACAGATAAAAGCTTATTGCACTACAGAGGTACAGATAAGAAACAGTTATGTATACCTGTGCTGCGGATTGTTCCAGCTAAACCGCTTCTCCTCCAGAATAACAGCTAGCTTGGCTTTATTGGAGAAGTACAGGGCTAGGTCCGTGGCGAGAATGCAATGCTTAATGTTTCCTAGGACTTGTTTGTATTCCTCGGACGATAATTTCGAAAATATATTCAGGCCTTCCTGTAAAGTTTAATATGCGTAGCAAAATTTAATGGGATCCGCATTATAAAATTATCTTATATAATTTTATATCAGCAGCACTATGTAGTATAGTATAATGTCTTATGGTATATTATGAATCTGAAATCTTTTATTATTTTTTGTCATTATCAGTACATCGTTTACCTGCTGGAGAATGGCCACAGTCTGGTTAAAGTGGTGATGCTCCAGAGTGGATGTGGTGTAGATACTGGCGAGCGGACTGCTCGTGTCCAGCATAAACTGATTATTTCTCCCGCGATGGTCCAAGTCATGGCAGAGGCAGCCCACGTACAGAGATAAGCACTGTTTAAAAATTTACCGAAGGAGATTAGCCCAGAGACACTTTACTATAGTAACTATAACTATATAGTAAGAAATGGATTGTAAAAATTACCGGGCAAATTATACCCGGGTGGGAATAAATAATATTAAACTTATTGTATTATCTATATGTACAACAGAAATAAAAAATAAAGATACACCGTGATACCTCCAGCGGTTTAAACGAATTCGTCTTCTTCAGGATACAATACATGCAGTGTGCAACGGTGAAGCCATGAGCCCAATTGTGATACGGAACGCGTCGGTAATTCTTTTTGACGGTGATAACGAATTTGTACAAAGAGTCCAAATCAAATCTAGACAGTCCGAAGAGATCGATGAACATGTGGACAGCATAGTGAACTTTTTTGATATCGTCCACGTAGAGGGTCACGTAGGAAAATCTGGAATGATCAAGGAGATCTTTTAGTGTCATCATCTGTTTAAACAACTATAAGTACAACAAGTCTAAATACATATAGAGTATGTTTGATTATAAAATTCACACTGAATGTTATTTCTTATATTTGATTATACATATGTAATATGTGCGGTTATGATTCTTATAGGGTTATATACAGTATATATATGCATTTAACAACAAATGGAATCATGACTGGCGGATTAAAGAGAAAAACACGAAAACATACTCTGCAAAATCTTCTGGTGCCTCTGATGGAGGTCCGTCATTCCTGACGGTGTCAAATTCCTCCTCCGTGCAAGTATTATGGTAGGATAAAACATCTAAAGCAACTTTAAATTTCTGCTCAGATCTCCGAATCTTGTCGTACAGTTTGGCATGATGAAGGGCTAATCCACAGTACACAGCGAAGGTTTCAAAAGCTTCCATGTCATCCCGATTGAATTCCCCCGACCTTTTATTCACCATTTGCACAACTCCCATGACGGAGCCCCGAATGAAAATAGGCATACAGAGTATTGTTTTTGTCACGTATCCCGTTACTTGGTCAATGGTGCGATTGAAGCGGGGATCCGAGTAGGCGTCCACGATGTTCAATGTCTCTCCCGTGAGTGCCACTCTACCTGCTATGCCCGTCCCGATTTTAAATCTAGACGGTTCAAATAAATAAACACACCGGTTTAGTATTTATTTTTACTGGATTCCTCTCCTTTTTCTGAATTCTTTTGAAACTTAATTATAGTCTAATTACTCATTTTCCAAATTTATTTAAAAAATCGTGCAAAATTGTCACATGTTTTGTAATTAATTTATAAATGTGGGAAAAGATTTTTATTAATTAGTAACAAAATAATTAATTCATTTCAAAGTAATTTTTTGCAAAAATTATTTTGCGACAAAAATTAGTAAATTGCGAAAGAAAAGAAAATTGGGTACAACTCTAATTTTATTTTTGTTATTTTACTGTAACGGAAATAAAAATCTCGGAAACTCACCGTATTTCCCGACTAATTTGCGAAACAGCATTGGAATTATCAGCCTCCGTCAGGCTCAAGTCATGTCCCCCACCCATGTCAAAGAGCCGAGCATACAGCTCTCCGCTTTTGCTGTCTATTAAAAAGAGTGACGCACGATCCGCATCCACCAACTTTTGAGCAAAGTTCATGACTTTTTTAATCACCATGTCCATGGATACCATGTCTTGGAAGATTGACCTATGCAAAACCAATTTGTCATGCATTCTCTTATTTTGTCTCATATTTTCATTATTCAATGTCTCTGCTATGCTCGCCCTGTCATTATTATTATCCATGTCCCATTATTTTCTGTGATGTTCGTGCCATGAATATTACGCAATTTTTCCTCAGGCCATGTACATTAATATACTACAGATACAGGCTACATGTTATGACAAGTATGACAAGGACAAGTGGAACCAATTATTAATGACAGCTATGCTAAAAAGCTATAAATAAAAATAAAATTTTCTTAAATTTATGCAAATACCAAATTTTAATAGTAAATAATAAAAATATCATGTTTAATTTTCTATATTAATTAAAATGCCCTTTACGTCAAATTAATTTTTACAGGACATCTTGATCGTCCACGAAGCATGCATTATACATACTTTTCCGTATATATAAACTGAAATTATAGAACAGCTACAAGAGAATAATAATTTGTATATAAGACGCCGAAAATTTACATGATACTAAAACACGCTAAATTTGCACGATAATTAAAACATGCTAAAAATTGTGGTGCTAATAAAATAGGCTAAAAATTTGCCCCGATAATAAAAACAAGCTAAATATTCACACGATAATAAAAACACGCTAAATATTTGCACGGTAATAAAAACACGCTAAAAATTTGCTTACAATCAAAAACACGCTAAAAAATTTCTTTGATCATAAAAACATGCTAAATATTTCCATGCTAATAAAAACATGATAAAAATGTGCACGATGCTATAAAACACGCTAAAGTTTATTAAAAAGCAGTGATATTCACGAGAGAAAGCACTCCCGGAAAGCAACTTTATAACCCGCCATACAAAGAAGTGAATGAAATAACAATTAAGGAATGACATGCATTAAGTACGAAAAGTATGTAAAGCTCCTTTATATATACTTATATGTATTTGTATTATTGTGCATATATGTAAAAGAGCACACAATACGACAAAATCCATATAAATACTCCGAAGCTCGTCACGTCACAATATCCCCCAAAACTGTCATTTAACCCGCAGATGAAAATGGGATGTGGCACGCAGTCATGAAAGAAAGCAATAAATTGTGACCATCCACCCGCTCTGACATTGTCATATATATGCGAAGGCATGCATTGCCAAATAGCTAGTAATTAAAACATTACTCCGAGCAATTACGTTCAATATCAGCTTTTATAGTCTGGGTCCATATAAATGGCTTTTCTATATATAATATCGTCCGGGAAGATCCCAAAGTACCAATTTCCATACCTTCAATACTGAAATTGGTACTTTTGGATACTTCGCCGACGATATGTAGAAAAGTCGTTTATATGAACGACAAACTAGATATAAGTATAAATATATACACAATATATAATATTCTTTATACAAAGAATATTAAAACATATAGGATAGTGGACAGTACATATAAATAAAGTGTATTCAATTTTATTTCCATACACACACACACCTAGACAAGACAAGTGTCCCCGCGAAAGGAGAAATTGATTCGCATCTAATATTAACTTACCTAACCATGCTCAGTAGGAACTCATTCAAAGTTTTCTGTCGATCAAGAACATCCTTTTGAGTGAACCTGTACCGATCCCAATACTTCCTCACATGAGAGTCCACAAATTCTGGGTTATTTAGAAGGTATTGCTCAATTTTCCAAACTGAAAGTTCCTCTGTGTGTGGAAAAAATAGACCAGAAAAATTTCCTCCATTAACAACATGCTTCCTGGATGTACGTATGTGTACCTGCCTACCGTCTATAGTATATATCGTCGGTGAAGTATCAAAAAGTACCAATTTCTGTGTTGAAGGTATAGAAATTGGTACTTAGGGATCTTTTGTCGACGATATTGAGCTATTCCTTGTTATAAGAATACACAGTGTGTATTACAAACTGTATATATACACAATTCTCAAGCAAATTCTACACACTATAAACGCTTATGGCTTATTGCTTGATGGCTTGTGTGTGTGTCGTTGTCAGCAATTATGTAAACAAAACTCACCTGGTACCGGCACAACTTGTACCTCGTCCTCCGCTTTTATCTCTTCCTTCCCTGAAAATATACAAATATATACATATAAACACACACATCAAACACTGCATGTGATGACGATGAAAACATGCTTGATTTGATAATATACAGCAGGTCTCAACGGTATAGATTTTTAACATTATTAAAACACACATCAGCAGCATAGAGAAAGTAGTCGAGTAAATTGCCCGCGGAGTAAATTCTCGGTGTACAATAATATTTTCGTTTGACTTAATTTTCTATATACTATGTGTACTTTTGCCTAAAAGGTATACATTAGCTAAAAACCATTTCATTCTCTCTTTCTATCTCTCTTTTACGCTCTTTCTATATTGCACATGTTTTACATCCTTCTACAGTATAAATAAGTTACAAACTTTTTTGTGCGTAGTATAATAAAGTAAAGGTTTACAAGCCACAAACAAACAAGTTATATGCGGGAACTGGGAACCACCGGGGAGAGAAAAAAATTTGTTAAATATTATTATTACCACAGACACAGCCCATTTCCTTAACTTTTGCTAGTGCAAACACCAATGTAGGCCAGTAGGGGAATGATTATTTGGAGTAACTTCATACGGAGGATTTTCAAAATATATAATTTTGGGTGCATTTAATATCCCAAGCCGGCGAGTGGTGATCAATATACGGCGTTATTTTCAGCTTGTCTCCGGATTTTTATTCTGAGTCTCCGCACGTTGAAATAGCAGCGATTAAGCATGGTGTAGGATTAAATTCGTTATTTAATTCGCGAACAACATTGTCGGGAAGATGTGTTGAGGAAAATCTTTGGAAAATTCTTATGAAAAAGCTTTGGAAAAATTGTTTAAAATAATCTTTAAAAAAAATCTTTGAAGAAATTTTGAAAATTTTTGTTAAGCAATTTTGAAAATTTTTGTTAAGAAATTTTTAAAAATTCTTGGAAAAATTGCTGAAAAATTCTTGGAAAAATTACTGAAATTTTTTTGGAGTAATTATCGGCAAAACTTGTTGAAATTTGTTTAAGAAAATTCTTGGAAAATTTTTTGAAAAAATTAAAACAAAGAAAATTTTGGGAAAAATTCTTCGGTAAATAATCTGTGGACAAAAATCTTCAAAGAATATTTTTTGGGAAATAATATCTCTGCAAAAATCCTTGAGAAATAACGTTTCCGCAAAAATCGAAAATAAGTGTCACTTTCACTGAACTTCAATACAAGCAACTGCTTTATATAAAACTTGAATGGCTTTACAACTTAAGATCCTTCAATGCTCCCATAGCCAGGCTCCTCGATAACTCGGCAGAATAACGGTAATAGAGAGCCCCATGGAGAGCCGGATAAAGGAAAAGACAGAGAAAATCATGTATTTCTTTTTAGGATACAGTAAAGTAACACTACTGTGTAGACACTGCCAGCAGCTCCGCAACCAGATACAAATAAGCAAACCAACGGAAAGCGCAAACACAAACTTCTGTATTTTTCTACGTGCAGTAAAATAATAAACTGAAACTATTCGGTTTTCCGGGTATCGTGTACACAAGTAATACAAGTAGTAGTGGTAGTAGTAGCTGTAGCGGCGTCTAACCCGCACATACTTCTACCCGGCGCGGAGTTGGCCAACCTTGCAGAGGAATACATAAAGTAACTGTGTGTGTAATAGTGTATAATGGTAATGGGAATGTTCATAACCTCCTTTTAGCTATACAGATACCATAAGTGAATAAGTCTTATGTAGACTTATTTGCAACCGTATATATAATGTAAACGTGCCTTATTGTGTATAGTAGAATAGCATTTGGGAGAATATTCGAGTCCTAATGCTTCTTCTTTTCCCCGTGTACAAAAAAATCGTAACAATACACGCGAAATATTTGTCCGTCCGTTAATCCAATATATATTTTTAGTTCTCCATGTTACTGGATTACAACCGTCGGATAATCATCTTAAATAACAACTCACACAGGGTTGGAATTAGCAATGTCGTTCTCACTCAGCATTTTTTTTTGTATATAAGCAACTGGTGTGTTGTGGTTGTAAGTATATAAAGTGTTGTATGTAGATATGGAATAGATAATTGAAATAGTAATTCCGCCACGAATATTTACACGCGCTCTTCCCAATAACTTCCCATGGATTCTGTAAACAAATCTCCTTTTCCGTATAGTATAGGACAATTCTTCTATTGATCTCACGGCCTCTCCGATCGGCTCATTTGTAATTTTCTTAAAGCCATTTTTAAACAATCCGAAAGCTGATAGAAAATAAACCGAATGGGAGCTTCCTTTTCCCTTTGCGTAGTCAATAATAATAGTTTCGCTCCGTGTACGATTATAGCAGGAGCTTGTTTACATTATTCCGTACACGAAATAATGTACGTAAGCTACTCATATTTTGTATATATTGTATGTAGAAGGAACTTCGGAGCTCGACCGTCGTCATCGTATCTAATGTCACGTACTCCATTCCCGGTTTGTTATTAATAATTCCGGGGAAATCCATAACCAAATATACCTTTTATCCCGCAAACACTAGTGCATACAAATGGGGAAACTGGTTTTCATATTTTCTGTATAACAATAACGTCTTATTTCTTCTTCTTGTCCTTCTACTTCTACTTGTTCCTCATCTCAATAATAAAAGCCGAGCTCTCCGGGTCTCAACTTTATATGTTCTTCCTTATTTTTTGAACTCCCGTCCTTTTCCAAGATCTCAACCGATTTCGCCCACCTTTTTCTCTTCCCAATTCTTATTCCATCTCCTCAAATTTTCTCAATCTCAACTACTACACTCTTCTACATCCTCAAAAGTAATCTTCTGCGTCCTCAACTGTTCTTCTACGTCCTCAATCTCTATTCTTCTACCAATCTCCTACATATTTTCAATTATTCTTCTGCGCTTTCACTTATTTTTTCACTTTCTCGCAATTTTCTCCGACATTATCTTAACAATTCGTCCACATTCTTATCTATGCTTCCATGTTCTCAGCTATATTCTTCTATCATGTTCTCAACTGCTGCTCATAATTTTATAAAATTCCTTATGTGACATTCTCAAATAAATTTCCAGGCACAAAAAATCTTGGGTATTCACAATCCCGACCAACCTTGTTGAACCTTCAAGGGTTGAACGTTGAACCTACATAGTATGAATGGTGAACAAAGGGAATAATCATAAATCATCGGGAAAAAAAGAAACTCACTTTGTCTCAGGCTGGTGGTGCTGCCGAAAGGACTGGAAGACCTGGATCTGGCTGACTGTCGAATGGGAATCCCGCTTCCTTTTAACACGGGCAAAATCGTATTACAGCTTGGACTTGTGGGTCGACTGGAGCTGGAGCTAAAACAGCTTTGATGGAACCGGGATGCTGCGGGATTCTGAGAAAGCGGTACCGGTAACCCGCTTTTGTAAGCTTGTGGGGTGCCTGCTGATGACGGAGATGAGGATAATCTTTGCGGACTTAGTAACTGCTGCTCTCCTGCTGCGAAGTCTGTAGAGTTTATATATAGAGCAGTAAGTATTTACATCATTATTTATCATCATTACTATATCAATCTATCTTTATATTTATGTAGTCATTATTCAGAATTGTTCCTCGTAATGTCAATTATTACTAGAAGGCCAGATCTCAAAGATCATTGAAGACTAAAATTGTCTATACGTAATTATATCTATAAATAAGTTATCCCGCAAGCAAAGTATCTTTAGCTCGTGACCAACTATTTGTCATAATTATTTTATTACCCGGCGTCCATTCAGAAGCGAAATATAATTTCTAAAAAAAACAATCTTTACATATATGTATTTATTTACGTTTTACATACATATTTTAGGCCTTGAGAACTGCGCTGAAAAAATCCAGCCGTTATAGATGGTCAGGCACACCTGCCTTTTTTGGCAACAATAAATCAATGCCCGCATCCGGAATCCGGATCCGTTTTACGTCCCACTTGCTTACAGCGGCGTACCCACCGACCCCGCAATTATTTTATTTGGCTTGTTGTAACATAATCTCATGCGTCCATTTCCATTACCTTATTATACATATAATGTATATCTGTATTTAACCTGCACGTGTTCTCATGAATTAACGTGAACATGTTGAGAATACTTCCTTTCCTTATGAATAAGCTTGAATGAACATCTCCACATTTCATTTCACAAGCTTTTCTTACAATATCGAAAATCATGTACATAAAAGCGTCAACATCCGACTCATTTGGATTATGCTCACATGAATTATAATTGACTGTGTCCAAGCTTTTTAAGCATGTTTATACTATTATTAACTTTTCTTTATTTCCGGTCAAATATATGCGTAAAGAAAATTATACACGTAAAAGTTATCCCCGTAAAAGCAAATCCAGATAAAAATGTATGCAAAATACTATACTAATAAAGGAAGTTAATGTGCAGTGAAAAATAATGATTACTTCCCTTCAGTTCAGTGGGCAGTGGTGCTATCGTTATTTTTATTGTGTGGGATGATTGAGAATTGCCATATGTGCAAACTGTGTTATTTGGATATTTTCATGTTCATTTATTAGACGCCAATTAATTTTTAAAAATAAATTTACCCCGTCAATATTGTTATACACTGTTTAATCCCCTGGAGAAATAAGTTACCTACAGGTATTATAGTGAATTCTATTTTAGTATACTCGATTTCCCCGATTTCAGAGTTTGAAAAACTATGAGTGTCTAGTTTCTACGTCAAACCTTCGTTGTATGAAACAGTTTTATAGTTATTATAGTAGCGGAATGACTGTCAAGACATTTCTAATTTCAGGATTAGCTTTTAGCATGTACACGTATATTATTATACCGTCGGCGAAGGATCCCAAAGTACCAATTTCTATACCTTCAACACAGAAGTTGGTACTTTTTGATACTTCCAGACAATATCTACTTGTATGTATTTATATTTATTTTTATCAATAAAGACACATATAGCTACTATATGTACGTAAATATACAGAAGTTAACATATCTGTATTTTACTTAACGTTTTTAACTACTATTATCAGAAAAAGGACGGAGAAGTCCGAAGAGGGACGTCATTACGGTGCATAAAGTACTAATAGATCTAATATAGTAATTATATTATAAATGAAAGCAGCACACTGTAGTGAATACAAGGCACACGTGAGGTTATTGAAATAAAAGGAGAAAGTTAATTTGTCGGGGATGTGATGTGAGTATGAGGTATCGATCTATTATTCTGTATTTTACCTTTCTCCATACAATCCACGCGTCTTCCTTCCCGACTCGCAAAAGAAATGAAACGATTATATGCTTTTCCTTTATATTCTGACGATGGCTAAACTAATGAGTTTTTATTAATGTCATGTAATCTTCTATGTACATATATAGCTGAATTTATATAAGTACAATACAATGTTACACCGTGGGAATGTGAACAATATCAACGTTTGGTCTTTTGGGGGAATAATGACAGCAGCAAAAAATTAAGAAGATCTTGTATTAGTAAAGTTAGCATTAGTTAAGTAGCTTGTACATTGTACAAAATAATAGTGAATTGAATAAAATGATATAAATATAAAGACAGAGCACGTATGGTCGGCGAAGTATCAAAAAGTACCAATTTCTGTGCTGAAGGTATAGAAAGTGTTACTTTGGGACCCTTCACCGTAGATATATGTCGTAAGTTTTGCAATAAGTATAACCTACTTTAATAGTTTATTATTGCTATATTATGCACTAGTTAAAGGTAATAATGCTATATACTTATATAGTGTAAGTATAGCCATTCAAATCAACAACTTATTTAATGTCCCACCTGCTCCTTTATTCTCTGCATTTCATGGTTGGAAGTCATTTACCATTACCACACACATGGGATTGTAAAGACCAATTGGCTGTCTGCGTGACATGGCTAGACCTTTTCTTTTATTATTTCTTTCTACATGGATTATATGCTCAGGTAAAAAATTTTGGCAAATGGTAAATTATTTTTTCTTATAAAAAATATCGTATGATATCGTATGAATATTAGGCATTATCTATCGTCTTTTATTATTTCCCATATCAACCCACCAGTTTTGGCTGGTTATGAATGAAATAATGTGCAAGGTGATTACGCACAGATTAGAGCTTTAACGTCATCCCATCTTTTGTTTTTGCCAAAATCGTCAAAATGATTATAATAATAATTAAATATTGTACTCGTAACCTTGTAAGGCAAACCCTTAGAAATGCTTTTGCTATTGTAAGTCGTATACAACGTAAGTTGTAATAACAATGAGAATGCGTACGATTTCCTGTAAATGAATGAAGTTTATGACGTCGGAGTAATTATATTTGAAGCAAATTATGTAATTATTATTATAGCAACTAATATAGACCGGAAGGAAGAGGAAATGTGGAATGTAAATTAGGTAAATAGGTATATGCTCACCGGAAATTTGCAAAGGGGGCAGTTTGCGACTCCGATTCTGACGTTTGTCTCTGTTGAAAGCCTGGATTGTTACATCCGTCCCCGTGAATTTTGTTCCGCCATTGCTGTTGATCCGGCTTACCACGATTTGGATCTGCAACAATTATTTAATTAATTAAAAATTTTCAAAATATTATTTTTAATTAGAATTTTCTTCCTTCCAAAATAAATTCCAAAATAAAATTATATAATTAATCTTGAGCTTGTTTTAATTAATTTAGAATATATTAATTAAAATTAATAAATAATTCAATAAATAGTTTATCCATTAAAAAAATCCATTTAAAAAATGTAGAATAAAAAGTTTAATCTAATTGAAGCTTCAATCCTCAATTATAATTATTTATTGTTTTTCATACCTGATCAGCGTCAGAAACCCGAAGATGAGAAATACAAGAATTATTCATTGGAAAATTGTATAAGTATAATTGAAGCACACAAAATTAAAATAACTTCTGCAGTCCAAATCACCGGAAGTTCAACTGACGGAACTTGACGAGGACACTTCAATAATAATTATGCTCTGATTTTACCGAAATTAAGTTTGATGCAATTGACAATCAATCATTTCCTATATAATGTAGCGTGAATTGCACAAGAAAAGTAATAAAAAGTATTATTAGAAAAATTAATAGGAAAATTCACAGAAAATACCCAAGTCAATTTAATGGTTTCTCTCTATAAAGAAGTCACAAGGCCCCAGATGCGTGCAGACGCGAATCTATCAAATTAATGTGGTTGAATCGTTTAAGTGCATGCATTCACCTCTTCCAACTCACTCCAAAAGTACTTTAATAAATGTGTGAGTATATATAGGAAATGATCCGACGAGTGGGATTATGTCGGACCTTTCCTTTCCAACAACAGAATTGACATCAAATGTTGAAGAGTTGTTAGATATGAGAACGCGCATGTATTGGTAAGTGAAGTTACGCTCTTTCTTGATGATGACGGTCTCGGACTTCTCGGAATTGATGGAGATGAAGTTATTATTCCTACCTTGATTACCTCCGTAACCCAACAAAACCCAATATAGAACACCAAATGACAAAACTTTTTGCGATTGCCAATCTGCATTCTCATGCGTCACTTTCATGCTCAATCATCAACCACGTTTATATTTTCTACTTTCTCCTATAAAAAACCATAGTTTTTTAGGGCTAATTAAAAAGGTTTAAATGCTATGCTTCCGCATTGTTTTATTTTTATCTAAGAATCTTGCTATATTTTTGTGACAATTGCGATAAAATGAAGAACGTAAAATTGACTATTCCTGATTCCCGCAGCAGGGTAAATTATTACAACCCGAGCCGGCGGCTTCATTGGTTAATGCGTTCGCAAGCAGCGACGGGGGTCGTAGGTTCGATCCCGAGCACCACTGAAACCACACAGTTTACAATGTACTTGATTTAAACAATTTATTTAAAATGTTAAATAAATCATACATGATTTTAATATCATTTACTGTTCTAGGATCTTCATGCTAAGAAAATTGAATCAATTTAATTTCAAAACTAGAGATTTAGTAATTATTTATAAAGCATACATATACGTGTGATACTTGAATATGCGTGCCCGGTGTGGAGCTCAAATCTAAATAAAAAAATAGACGTAAAATAGAAAATTTTGAAGAGACGTTTAAGTATAACATGTAAAAAAGTCCATAGAGCTAACTACTATAATGTAATAAATAAATTAAACTTAGAGCCTATACTAGATAGATTAATGAAAAAATACAATACAATATGGGAAAAATCTTCGCAAATGCCCCAGGTTTCGATTTATTCTAAATCTTAGTTTTAGCAAAATTAAAAACACTAGAAATAGGTCTCTAATAAATGAAATAATCTGTAAAAGAGTGAGGTATTTTAACTCACCTGTTCCGTTTATTATTAGGGAATTAAACCAATTTAACAAATCAAACCCAAATGAAATAGAGTTCTTGTAGAAGTCACCAATAGCTAAGTCATACTCCGTTAGAATACATGCAAATACATATATGATAAATGGTGCATAAAGTATAGGGCTTTTAACAATATAAATTTGTACTTAAAATACCCGGGAATAGACATATCGACGAAACACGTAGATACTATCTAAAGGGCTTCTAGTATGTAGGTTTCGATTTTCAGATGTTTAATTAAAGTTCCATGTTTTAGTTTTTTAACTAAGCAATAATTAGCTCGGTTAGTACGTATGTATATACAATGTATAAAGACAGGGACTATTATATTATTATTACCCTAGCTACGAATATTACTGTATGTTATTGTATATTGATGAAAGTTATTATTGAATGTTAAACAGCAAGATTAGGCTAAAAGGATTGGATTTATGTATAGAACGAATCAAAATGGTGTAAATAATTATGATGAAAATATGACACATGAGGGATGACAGATTCTATTCGAAACGTGAGTGGGACAGACGTGTTAATGTAAATATTGTAATTGTTATTTTGTACGTCCTTGTCTAATAATCCTTACTTCACTAGCAAAGGCTGCCACCTTCGATAAGATTTACGGAAATACAGAAAATTATAGAAGCAAAGCTTATAGGAGACTACATCCCTGGTCCTTCGTAAATTAAATCATTATCGGCAAAGAAACGTTAAATTCGTGATTACAGTTAATAGTTAGGGCTGTAACAGTTGTTGAAATATCATGATAAAACAATGTTAAATTACTATAATGTAAGCACTTAATCTCTTCCTTTATTAAATAGAAGTAGAAATGTTAGAATTATTTTAACTAAACACTTGTCTAATTATACTTAACTTTTCTGGTGTAATGCCACGAAATTAATAGTGTTAGTATTGTGTATGCGTTTAAGACAATAAAGCCAATCAAATACTGAGATTTATTTGTATTTAACATTAAAATGTTTATTACAATTATAGTATATCAAAAATTCCTTGTCTGCGTTTCCTTACCCTCGGACGAAAGCAGATGAACAGAAATAAAATACAAGCTAAAGGAGAGTTAAATATTAAAACGCAGATTAGCATCTCGGATTTTCTACACGTCATCTCGCTAGCAGTCTACTAGAAAGGGGGATCTTTTGTGGCTTTTGTTCTAATGAAAATATAAATAGTATATTTAATTTTTGAAATTCTTGGGATTGAAGTAGTTTAAAATAATTAGAAAAAATTACTACGCAAAATAAATTGTAAATTATTTATAACTTGATTTATATTGAGGACGCAGTACTTAAATTTGTCTTACCTTAATTGGGATTCAGTCATAATTTTAATGTTTGATACCTTCCTATAGTATAAGAGTAATGAGATCAAAGCGTTAAAGATGTCCTGAGATAAGCGGAAAATAATGGATGCACTACAGTAAAGCCAGAAACAGTTGTTATTAGTCTAGTTATCTAACTCAATCTCGGGGATCATAAAATATTCTGACTAACATGATCTAATGCAGATATGTTCTAGACTATTTTGCTTAATAATATATGTGAGTCACAAGCATCATGTCTGTCTGTTGCTGTGCTTGTTAGCAATATTTTTAAGCAATGTTTAAGCAAATCATGTACGATTCGTATTGATTTTTACATGACTGATTTTGTTTCGCCGGCTCTATCTTCCCATCTAAACCCTGTGGTTATAAGACTTATAATTTGGCATCTATTTTAATAATTTTAAATCATTTTTAAATCATTTTACATCAATTTTAATAATTTTTATTACTTTTAGCATCTTTTGCATCTGGTGTTTCTACCCATTTTTCAACCTCCTTCACAAACGCTTGCAAACCCGTATATTGTTCGCCAATGTCTGGCACTATAAAAACAAGTAGTCAATTAACAAAATATTCATCGCGATAACATTTGAAAAGAACAAATAAACCTTAAAAATGTCGCCATAAATTGCAATCGGAGTCAGTCTTCTTGCATGAAATTTAAAATGTTAAAAATTGTTTTATTTTATTTTGTTGATGTGCTCACATGATTCCAGACTATCCGAAATCCACCTTACGTTTCATTATAGTTGGAGTCAGCTTGGACGCCGCTTTGATGTTAAACAAACATTAATAAAATAAAAAATTATTACGACAGAAAAAATAAAAAAAATTATCTCTGTGATGTCTAGCGTGAGCAGAGGCAGACTGAAGTGAAGCGACTTTAGTCAGGTACTGGGTAACTAAAAGGCAGGTGGCCATCTACGTGGGAATTTGGAACCACAACCCATTTCCCTTGCCTGTTCGTGTTGCAACTGAGGTTAGCATAAATAGTGTACTGAAGCTGGAAAAAGACGTTCTTGAAACCAGTATTATCGTACTTCTAGGCAACAAAATTTGCGAAATCCGTAACAAATTGAAATATGCGTGCTAGACTATTGCAATGTGGGCGAATTAAACTATTGAACACTCTGATAATGAATCCATGTATCATCGTCTAAAGATGAATAATCATAACTGTGTTACTAATGAGGGGCATTTGTTGAAACTTCTTTTACCCCCAACAATAGTTTGGTAAAGCTCGCTTGTTCACCTAATAATAAGCTACGTTTATTACGTTATTAGTTTTATTTATTTATCGAAATTAATTTTATATACTTAGTATATATGGCCATTCGTCAAACATAAATTATCAGTATATTTGAGCTTAAAAACATTTCAATTTAAAAATCGTTTATTTATTTCATAACCTGTTATATGGTATCATTCTAAAAGAATATAAATTATGTCGATGATCATTTTTATTATTATTATTATTTTTATTTATTATTATATTTAGTATTATATTTTTAATAATTATAATTATTACTTAATAATTACTAATATTTAATAATTATTATTTAATAATAATTATTACTTAACAATTATACTTAT
>JAQGAK010000287.1:0-101753 GCA_034696945.1 Lipothrix lubbocki
TAATAGGTGCTAGAGGAACCATCACTGAATTTTTTGAAGCATTTAGAAGTAGTTTTTATATTGATAAGAAAATGGTTTATATAAAAATAAAAAATATAAAAAATATAAAAAAATAAAAAACTACTTCAAAATTTGAAAACGCAAAAACTATAGCTCCTGCAAACTCGTTCGGTAGAATTATAGCATAGTCGTTAATTGTTCCGTTTTTCATCACCGTATTTGAACTTCAATAGCTATAATTCTACCAAACGAGTTTGCAGGAGCTATAGTTTTTGCTTTTGAAACAGTGGTAATTTACTTATTGTTACAGTGGCTTTATTGAGCTAGCATCAACCACCTTGTGATTGATTGTTGTGGATTGGCCAAAAATCGCTTCCCAATCCCCCAATTGCCAGTCTGTGATATGGTGTAAAATTCAAACTATACAGTTACATACCTAGAGGAATTGCCTTTGTTGGTAATTCAATGGGTGAAACTTTGCCGTCACGGAAATTAAACGGTTTGCTAACTTTCAATATGGCGATGTCGTCAGTATTAAGTTTAGAGTTATATTTTTGATGAACTATAACTTGACTAGCTTCCCGTTGTTGCCATGTATTAATGACATCTTTGTTATAAGCAATATGATGGACTCCACCGTAAAGATCGACGTTTTGCAGCGTATTGCCGTTAGAATCCACAACGCAATGAGCAGCTGTTAGAGCATAATGTTCATTAATAGCCGATGCGCCGCATTGCTGAACTTTGCCTGTTCCTGGTACGCTTGACTGTATTAACAACTGATACTTGATAATTCCTGTCGCATCCTCTCCCCCAACTATTCGAGCTAAATATGAATAAAGTATTATTAAAATATAGCTCGCCTTTTAAGAACTATCATGGAAAACAAAGATGTTTTCTGTGGAGTAAATAATTTGTTACAAATAATTTGCCTCTAACTTGGTTTGGAATCGGGATAATATGATTTTTTAAGTAAAACCATATGGTTTAGTAGACTCCATTGCAATATTCAATCAACAATAAGACTATTACCTTGAATTTCCTCCTCACTCGCATTGCAAATTTTACGAGCAAATTCTATAACTTCTGGCGAATTCTCAGGTGTCACCGTAAAGGCTTGAAGAACTACAGTCAATACTATGATTTTTAATAACTTCTGCATTTTGTTTTTATTGCTTAAAACCAACGCCTTCCTTTTGACTTTGCATTTGTAATGTCGAAGTCAGTCTCTTAGTTCAAATCAATTATCTATTTACTAGAGACCACTTTTTGTTGCCTTCCATCAACTTCTAGAACAATTTGACAATAAAGGACGACTGATTTTGAACAACTTGACAAACTAATTTTGAATTAAGGGGGAATGAACTGAATGAAGTACTCCCTCGTCAGTAAGTTCCAGTAACGCGACGCAAAGCAATATTCATTAAGAAAATTGTCTTCATTTTCTTATTAACCCTTACGTTTTGTTTAATTATTGCAACTATGAACCTGAATTTGCCTGTGGATCCTGATTTTGTTTTTACATATTTGGATATGCTGGTTGATGTCGCGATTCTTCTGACACCGTTACTTAGGATGACCTAAATACGCTTCAATCGGAACTTGATTGAGTTAAATTATGCAGCACCAAATAACACCCCTGGACATAAGCAAACGGTTTTACATGACCCTTAGCCTCCAAAGTCAAGAACAAAACTAAAGTTTTGTTACCACGTCCAGAATGGTGTTACAGTAATACAGTTCATTGAATACATAAAATTATTATGCCTGTAAATTATTTCAGTTAATATTATTGTAACAATGATTATATGTTATCTTCACTGGTCCACGATAGTTGCTATCACTATATCCTTAATAATATCACTATATAGAGATGCTAAATCTCTTTCGAAATTCTTCTTGGCTCCTTTGCAACATTATATACTATTGTTCATTATAGTGACACAAGGGGCCATTCGACTTCTAACTTTGAGACTTCATACTGGATAAACGCTACAATTTAATTATTTTTTAGGACATCCACCCACTCTGAGCTCGTTAAGCCTGTCTTGTTCATGATTTTCTTGTTGTTGGGTCGATTTTCACTGAAGTGTTCACCTTTTGTACCTCTGTGTTCTTTAGAACACCATTCCTGGTTTTGATCACCTTGGAGCTTCTCTCTAATGAGTTTCGTGATTTCCATTCAAAGATAGGTGTATTCATTCATTTATTTAAGCAATGAGATAAAAATGAGCAAAGTATCAACAAAATGAGGTTGACCTTTTCAAGTGAACAGTACAAAACCCACTTTTATTTTATTCAGAAATACCTTTCATATTTACAGGTTTTTAACAATCATTAAAAGCTCAATAAGTTCATAGGAAAATTACTGTGATTAATTACGAAAAATTATCATGAAATAACATGGTCCCAAGCCCTACGCATTAAATTCAATTTTGTTGCCGATTCCGTCCAAAAAGTAGCCACAGCAAAGGTTTGCACTGCGCATTGTCGGCTAGTTTAAATGCTTACCTCTCCTTCTTACGACCTACTTTAGCCGACAAATGTGGACTATCGGATTGTTGTGGATGCTCGTCAAGCCTTTGAGCACTGAAGTACATCCAGTCGGCGAAGGATCCCAAAGTACCAATTTCTATCCCTTCAACACAAAAATTAATACTTTTTGATACTTTGCCAAAGCTATAGTTACATGCAGGTATATATAATTTACTTGGAGATACATACGGCTAAATGCTGATTCAGCTATGTACATACATACTTCCTGTGCCTATATACACGTTCATTCTTCCATACACTTCAATACGGAGAGCAGCAGACTGCGGCGAATCCAAAGCTAAATAATTACTCGAAATCTGAACTCCCGTGTATACGTCCCTTGAATTGTGTGCAGAAGACGTATTCTCATTACTCGTATTTCGTATCCTCAGACCTCAAGTCTTGTGTGTGTAATAATAATAGTTGTTGTTACTCCTCCGCTGCTTTCTCTTTCTCTCTCATTCTCTGCCAAAAGCCAAACAAACACGAATATACCACATCTCTTAGTTTTTCTACAACAGTTCATCCTTCATCTCTGCGTACACTTCCCAAAAATCCCAATTAAGTCAGGAATCCCGCAGTCAGTTTGGGTAAGTATTTTTGAAATTCCTATATAGTGTATAGCAATTACCACATTCGTATCACGTCGACCTTCATGTCTTCGCTTAAGTACCCTGCTGGTGTCAGACAGAAGGCTATTTACACATAATTTGCGACATAGTTTGAGTGTTTACTTTTACTCTGGCTAAATAGCTGTCAATAGTTTTTAATATTTGCGAGCTAGAATATTTATCTTTACAGATTTGTTTATGTTGTACAAGGTTAATTTATTATACCTACAACGGAGCAGGAGTGTGCAGTGTGTTTTATGGATCATGCATGGGACTGAATTAGAGTGGAAGATCGATATATGCTAATTTGACATAGAACGTCTTCATATTCTTCACGGGAGTACTCAGGGGATTTTTGAACAACTTCATATTCCATGTCCATGAACAAAAGGTATATAAAAAGGAATAAATATACTTAAAAAGGAACAAATATAGGTAGGATTGAACAAATATACATAGAAAGGAACAAATATACGCGTAGGAATGAACAAATATACATAGGAAACAAAGTTTGGAGCTAAAATGGTGAAGTGTTGTTGACTGTTGACGACAGCCCCGAGAGAATATGTGCAGAAATTGTAGTAGTGCCTATTATTAGGTAGCTATATTTGAGATCATGTAGGCATAATTTAATAGTTTGGCAAAGGTTTGAAGATACCTATCATGTGTGCCAAGTGCAGGCGAAGGCGAGCATTGATCGGATTATTACATTAGTGTTTTGAATGACTACTTCCTCAAAATTAAATTGTACAGATATCTATTGAACTAATAATAATTATTGGTAAATAAGTGACTTCGTGAATTTGTTCCACTCGTCCCATGTGTTACTTTATTTTGTTATTGCAGAAAAATTTAATTTTGTGGAGCGAAGTGCTAAATATGTGCGATTGTTTGTATTTTTTACAGTGACTCTGACCACAAGGCTTTAAATATTTATCAGGAATCTAGTTAATATGCGAAGAGGAGGGGAGGATGAATTGCTAGCAATATCACCCCCACCAGAATTCCAAGACAATCCTGCATTGCCACCACCTGTACTGTTTCAGGATTTATCACCCTCGCCGAACCAGGATCCGAGGAAGAATTCTCTTTTGTCGCAAGCTGTACAGAAATGTATTAAAGAGTTTGCGGACAAGGTATCGTACAATATCCTTAATGAGGCAATGATCATTGCCACCTTGATTCCGTCATCTGGTATCAACGACGTAAGATCTCAAGCATCCACACCATCGTTTCCGATCAGCTCAGGTTCACGGTTTGCAACCCATACTTGTCTTATCAGTCTTTATCGTGAACTTCCAACTCGTATGAGAGGAGATGGAAGCTTTTTTGCTATTGAAGCAGGCTTAAATTTTATTTTTGCCTGATTTTGGTTGTACCCTATATTATATACTCAAGTGTTATTAAAGCATGCTGTCTTGCGTGTTCCCCTTTTGTATATTTTTAGCACCCGTGAGCTGTTTGGAATGATTTTGCATTTTTTATTACTTTTGCCTTATAGATGCAGTATTTTGTAGCTTATACAGGAAGTGACTACTAACTACTACACACCTGACGTAGACTTGTAGCAGTTAATAGTATTAACGATGTTTTGTGCTCTTGCGATCATGTAGTTTAGAATTATATCGGTAGTTATAACTTTTGAGATAACGTTTTGATTAAAATAAATTATTACATTATTACATACCCGAACTTTGCAGTTAAAAGTTCCTTGTGATTTACAGGGGATTCATATAGCAGCGACACTTTGAGCACAGGAACGTCGTGGGAGTACCTTGAAAAATCTAATTCAGTAGCTGACCTTAGATGTTTGAGGAGTTCGTTTCGCATCCCCGACCCTGGCGAGAGTAGTTGTAGAAAAAGTGTACAGTTGGAGTACAATCATCGTAGTCGGCTAAAGAAATCTAATTCAGATGCTTTATCATTACATCCTGTTAGTGGAATGAGTTCTGGAACTAAGGAAACTTTCCACTCCACTCGTACTAAAACAAAAACAGTTGTGCGCAAAAAGAGTCAAAATAAATCACAAAACCCATCGTGTGAAAGTTATTCTAAGAAAAACCGAGAACCCAAGAATAGTACAGATGATGTAGATGTATGTTACAACGTTCCTTTTCAATGCGATATTTATTCTCTCCCCGTTGATAGTATTTCTCCCCAAGAAGTAGCCAAAGGATCTGCAAGAAAATCATCTAAAACTTCGTCGAAACGAAGTACTAACTCAGGGAATGAAAATTCCCCTACTGGAAAATTTGTGGACGACGAAAAGTCACCGAGAGGTTCTTACCGAAGTAAAGAAAAACAGCGGTTGCATTCATCAAAGAAGACTAAAGTTGGCAATACAACAGAAGAATTAAGTAAGAAAAGCAATCCTGGTTCAAGACTGAGTGTACGAAATAACAACGAAAATGTTACTGACGATAAAATGCGTTGGAACAAAAAAAGACGAAGCCGTAGTGTAGATATTGATAATCAGAATACGTTGAATCAGAGAAAACTTGTTCAATGTAATTACCTTATTTGATTATATTTGCAATGATTAACACGAGCTTATTTGCAACCCGTACAATCTTTGTATGGATTCTGCTTGCAGTTAATTAAATTTCTGTGTACTCACCATGATCCTTCTACCTTTTGTTTGCAGCTTCAGAAGCTCAATCTTCACAGCTAGTTGAATTCAGTAGTTCAAAGGGAAAACGTAATTTTGGACATACGTTACTAAACCTATTTAGACGGAACCGACAGAAATCAAAGACTGTGCAACTACCAAATAACAACGATTCTAAGTAAGCATATATTTCCTGGTTTCGCTTTTGATATTAGATTATGCTCCAAACTTTGAGATTACAGAGCAGATAGTATACAGTTCAGTTATATATGTGGTCGTACATGTGTGTTTTAATTGATTTTGTGGTGAATCTCCGTATACTTATATTCTTGCAATGGATTTCTTTAGACTTGATATTGACCGTGAAGTAGGCCTCATTAGCAGAGCCCTCCCCCCACCACCTCCCCCGGATTCAGTGGAAAATCCCATGGCAGACAACAAAAGCCCTGTTGAACCTAGAGATTTTTCTGCAAGCATTCAAAAAGTCAAAGATGTAAGAACACGAACAAGTATGAACTAAAAGTTCTCTCGAAAAGTGGTTGACATTCTCTTTGTTTTATGAATGACAGTGTGGATGGTACTGGGGTCCTTTGGCAAGTGATGAAGCTGAGGATCTCTTGAGAGGAGAGCCTGACGGATCATTTATAGTTCGTGATAGCAGCGACGCTCACTATATATTTTCCCTTACATTTAAGTTGAATGGTCTCGTGCGCCATGTTCGTATTGAGCATGATCAGGTAACTTCAGAGTTGACATATTTATTTTCTCAATGCTATTGTTTTCGTCATGTAAGAAAGAAGTATGGATTTTGACTTTTACTCGTTTTCTAGGGAAATTTTAGCTTTGGACCTCTTACACGCTTTAAAGCGGCTACCATCGTAGAATTTGTGGAAAAAGCGGTTGCGCATTCAAGGTCTGGTAGGTATTTATTTTTTCTTCATCGAAGACCAGTGCTTGGACCCATGCAAGTACAACTTCTACATCCCTATAGTAGGTTTCGACATCCAAGATCTCTTCAACATATGTGCAGGTTCGATATTTTCTAACGTTCAACATTTATATTGTAGATATGAAAAAAAAGAAAATTAATCGAATTTCTTCTTCTTGGTCCACATGACATTGTATATGATTATTTTTTACTTGGATTTGAATAGGTTTGTGATACTCAAGTATGTACGTCGAGACCTCCTGAACACTCTACCTCTACCCAAGCCACTTCAGGATTATTTAAATGCAACTCATTATTACTTCGAGCAACAAGAGCTTTCCAGTAAAAAAACATAACTAAGCTTACAACGATATTTTTCGACTTAGCGGGGAAAACTTGATTTTCCTGATACTGGAAATTCTGAACGAAGTTTAACGTATTTTAGAAGTAGCTGAGAATAGAATATAATCACGTATCAATTAAAATGTCTTCGAGAACTAGCACACATATATACTCATATGAATGTACTTACATCTTGTTAAATAGTACCTTACATAATTAATCACCTCATTTCACAGTGAGTTTTACACTTACACTGCAGTTTGTTTTGAGAACTCAGCCGAAGGCGAGATACGTATGAAATCCATGAAATATTTTTATCACAGTCACATACATAACACCATAGTTTTTTAATCGATTCTAATCAATCTCACAGTGAGGAATTTGATTTTAGCTTTTCGTTAGAGACGGGTGCAATGTATTACGTAAAAGTTTTAACTGTTTTGCTGCTTGTAAAACATGTAGAAGTCAGGGAGTTAATGCCCTCTATAACATTATTGTCGTAATTATATTACAAGTAAGGAAGTATTCTTGTGTAGATCACAAGGTGTTACGAACGCACTTAGCACTACTAAATCTGCATTAATCAGGGATGGGATAATAGTTAGAATGAACGCTAACTTAATTTTGATGAATTACAATAACGGTAATACCGAGAAAGATATTAAATTTGGTACTGTAGTGTTAATGTTAGCACGGCGCTCAAACCATGTGTGATCCTTCGTTCACTTACATGTTTCTTGTTGTCGTGTACTGTTGAGTGTTTAGTAGTTTTAGGGTTTCAGCATTGTTAGACTGCTACCAGTCTCAAAGTTGACAGTTACAACGAAAATTTTAAAATATTATGTAAATGCAATTAGAAAATAATATACCGGTGATCGAATGACAAACCAATAAATCCATATGCAACATAGAAAAAAATATGAATGGTTAATTTTATTTACCCATGTAAGTGTATAAAAATGTGCAATTTCGTAACAATTTACACAGGAAAGAAACTGTCATCTATTTGTTGTCTTCCACGCCTTCCGATTCTGACTCTGACTCCGAAGGTGGCAAGTCGATTTTATCTGAATGAGAATTTTTATGACAATTAGTAACTGAACATGTAATGCTCCTAACCACTAATGTAAAGGACGAATGGTAACTCGAACAAAAATCTTTACCTCGGTCAGCTTCCCTTTCGGCTCGTAACCTCGCCAACATTTCCTCTTGAACAGTTGTCACATTTTCTGAAGACGTGCATTTAGAATACGCCGTTAAAAAATCGTCATTCATAGTTAGAAACGTTTTTCCCCATTTGAAGCGGTATAAATAAGCTTCGGCAGCCTTTTCAAAACCTAAATGTCAAACAAATAAATTATTATTAACATTATTGGCCGATCTTAAAGTTTGTTCTGTGTTACTGAAATTTCAACATTTCAGTATAGGTATGGTAAGATATAGTTAATACATTTTATTAATTCATGCATCAAATGGGATATTATAATAATATAACAATTGGGATCCGAGGAATTTCCAACCACAATTTATTTTGCAGAAGGCAAAATTGTTACCACCAAATTAATTTCAACTGATCTCAAATCTCAATTCAATCAAAGTATAATATAAAGTAGGAATACGAAATCAACCAAATGCATCCAAAATATTTGTGTTTCCTATTACAGTCAATGCAAGCTGCACAAGTATTATTTTAATTATTTAATATTCTCAGCCAATATTAAATACAAAATTACGAGCATCATTAAAGTAAACAAGCAGTAACGACGAATGTTCAAAAAAATGTCTGTCATTATTTAGGAGATCCTCCAAAATAATTGTAAATTAAGCAACTCAATGGAAGTGCTGCACGGTTTTCCTAATCAACAGTGCTACAGCTTTGACAATTTTTGTTTTCATTTTACATTCTAATGCTATTAAAAAGTTTTGTTTACTGCAACCGGAATTGATGTAAGTGTCAATTTTGCAGCATGTAGGAATGAACAAACTGAGAAATATATTTAGAAAGGCTTCGTTATTATCTAGTTCAATAAAAACCATTTGATTTAAACTCTCATTATTGAATACCTACGTTCGCTCTGAGCCTAAGTTTATCAATTTGATAGTCTTTATGGAAGGATTTACTGACTACTTCGATTTGGTTACAAATATTTGTTTTGGCTGAACCTAATTTGATTGCGATTTTACTGGTTGTAATTTGCAATGCATTTTAGCTTGAAACAGAAACATGTGGTTCAAAATCCAGAGGTTCAAAAGCATGGGCTGCATGGAAATACATATTTTAACATTTTTGGTTGGATTTCTGGCGAAAATGAAGCAGTCATTTACGAGACCCATAACAACATTTATCTATATTATTAACAATTATGAATGAATTTCTCGTTACCACAAATGCTCATAGATGCAGCAATTGCTTCAACACAAGACAGTTTCAGGGGCTTTCCAAAATTCACGGGATTTGCAGCTACCAAGAAAGGTAATAACCTTCCATGAACAGGTTTGTGCTTTAAGATATGGCCGTTTTCAGGAATTCTTGCCCAGGAGCAGTCTATTACCGCAAGACCTCCTGACTCCATAATTTCCTTGTCCACCGGAGAGAGTACCTGTGAAAAATAAAATGGTCTAGTTTCAATTTTTCAACAACTAACAAACTACATAATGGCTAAATTAGCTACTATCATTTATTCTATCTTACTTGAGTAGCAAGAGGATCTAGGACTATCCCCGCAAATTTCTGGGAAGGTTTCAAAATCACAGCTAAATCCTTCCGCACCAGCTTCCTTCCAGTACATCGTTTGGGGTCACAATGTCCTAAATCCCACATTGCCACGGGGAAACCACAGTCTTCATTTCGAGTATCTTCCTCCGAGTCCGTCTCTTCTTCCGTACTGTCATTCTCCGAATCGCTGTCGTCCACATCCAATTGGTCCATTCGGCGACAGCACTCACTACTATCTTCTACTTGTTCCGACTGACTAGTCCGCTTTTCCCTAATATTTTTCCGACGAGCCGCATGCTTGGTCTTGGTCGATGCTTGACTCTGACCCGCACTGTGACTATGTCCATGCTTTTTTGGTTTTGGCATCCTCTATTGTGTGAAGCCTAAAAATACAAACATACATTATATTTTCAATTTCATTTTCATATATTCTGACAGCTCATGTTCTATTGAAATTTATAAAATTTCGAATATTGCAATTCAAATTGAAATATTCGCCATATTTCTTTAAAAAAATTATTCCTCTATATATGTATACAGCGTATGAGTACCTTACCTTTAAACTTTAAATGGTCCAAAGAAGCACAGAACTGAATAGTCAATACTACATATAGTGGAAGTACATACAGATGAATTCAAAGAAAACAAATTCCAATAAAGCACCTGATTTTATAAAAAATGTAATTCTTTACACAAAATAACAACGAAATATTAGAACTTGACAATGACTCCAATATTATAATGTAGCTATAATGACTGAAATAGAGCCGGACTTTCACTCACCTACGGGGTGGCTGTAAAAGTAAAAGATGAGAGGTGAAAGATTGTCCAGGAGAATTTCCCGAGCATGGGGAAAAGATGAAAGATCGTCCAGCAGCAGCAGACAGATGATGTGAGCACGTGCTCAGGGAAAGGCGCAAATAGTCAAAAGGCTCAAAATGAAAACAAAAGGAACGCAAGCGTGGGACTTGTGAATCTTTTGGTGTAAGTATACCTAAAGTATATACAATAAGTATATGACGAACGAATGAACGAGCGAGCAAAGCGAAGGATAAGCGAACGAACGAACGAGGCAGCGGCAGAAGGGAAGGCAGAGCAGAGCAGAAGGAATTGGCAACTTTTGGGCTCCTCTTGTTATTTCTTGGCCTCAGCTCCCGACACATGAAGAGTCTGGGCACAGTTGATGTGGTGCACTCTTAGAATGTGGTCGATTTGCATCTTCGGTGTCCCGTCAACTATACTTGACTCTGTATAGTTATGGTATAAACTGTCAGACCTCTCTCTCTCTCTTGTCTTTTTAAGTTATTGACAATTCTTAACAATAATAGTTCACCTCTCCATAATAGTTCTCCAGGTCAATTCCAGTTTGAAGTATATCCACAAAAAATTATTCCTGCGAATTTCCTGTGGTGGTAAATTTATTGGTGGTGTTAGTAAAAAAGGATAACCCAGTTTGGAATTCTGGACAAAATATTTTAAGTTCTTATTACATAGAACTTGAGTGAGTGAAAATTCTTCTTTACATATAGTTTTTGGGACAATTTACTATAATATTCTTCCTTCAGTAAAAAAAATATTTCTCTACGTCAAACTCTTATCTATAGGAATTCAAAGTCATTTAAACTTATTTGCACAACTGAACTATATACTTAATATTCTATTGCAAATTCTACACATAAATAATTGTCCTATACGAATTTTGTTCAAGCAGCAACTATATACACTTCATTATTCATCTAAATAATTTAATATTCATTAACTTTGGAAGTTCGTCATCTACTGTGCGGAGGGATTTACTCGTGGAGTCTGTATATGAATCACTTTTGTTGACGCAGACTGGACCACAATTCTACAACCCTGACAAGCAGTTCTAAAGCGTTGACCAGCAAGTCTAAAACATTCACCAGCGATTCTAAAACATTTTCTAGAGGTTCTAAAACATTGACGAGCGGTTCTAAATCATTGACCAGCGGTTCTAAAACATTGACCAGCGTTTCTAAAACATTGACCAGCGGTTCTAAAACATTGACCAGCGGTTCTAAAACATTGACTAGCGATTCTAAAAGATTGACTACAACAATTCTAAAACCACAAGCAAATCTAAACTGACTGTGTAATAATTTCTTTAGGGTCTTATTAGAGAGTTTTGAAGAGTTCTCGGTGGAAAGACATTTGACATTTATTTTGTGTCCCGGTGATAGTGACAGTAATTTGTAACTATCGATCTGATCTGTTGTTTCATCTGTGTAGCCTATACAATACAGAGTAATTTGAGACTCGTGTGACAAAGTGTGGGTGTGAATTGAGTCTTGACGGGAAAACCATATAATAATAATGATACTCTCAGCATGTTCTATTAACTCAATGTTAACAGTGTGTAACAGCACCACTACCGCCAGCACGACTACCAATAATAGTGCTAGCAGTCACAACAACCCCAACTTTGTTTCTGATTGTGATCATCCAAGTTGTAACGAGTCCAAGTACAGGTGCCCCAGTCAGAGCAGTATGTCGACGAAAGATCCTCATCATCATCATCACCTTCAACTTCAGCTTCTTCAACAGCAGCAGCAACAACCCTTCCTTAAAAACGGTGAGTGTCACATGTTCCTCGATAATTCAATTTATTTACATGAGGAGGATCATTTTTGACTATTTTTATCTCCATTTTCTCCTGACTCCTGTTTTTTAATAAATATTAAAAAATATATATATGCCCGCTTCACATTTTACATATGCTGTCAACATCACCGTCAGTAAATGCCACTTTTGCATTTTCATAGACATGTATACCCGCCCGTTTACCAGTACTTTAGAACTTTTTCCCTCTGAAATCTGATATTATCCCTTTGAAATATGACTTGTCAACTTTATTTTAACTATTTTTAGCATCAATTTTTTCTTGTGATCATAATCTGCTGGAAGTTAGTCTTTGATGGCGTTTAGCTCATGAAATGAAAGTATGCGCTTGTAATAGCTTCTGACTCGTCCGGTATTGCAACCGGAGATTAAGTTAGGGGTATCACCAAGGATTAGGTCAAATTACCTTAGCTTTGTGTTTTCGTCTAATGTAATAACAGGAAATGAATCATAGAGCATATTGCATATACATATGTGTTATACATGTAAAAAGGATTAAGTCAGTCTTGTTTAATGGGACGATTTTAGAAACGATTGCTTAAAGCAAAGTGGACGTGCATGCAAGGCTTATTCCTTTTTGCAAGCTCATATGTTCATTCCACAAATGGTAATAAATTCATTGAAGAGAAGGTTTACAAATTGCGGTTTTAATTTGAATCAGTTCAAAATCTTCCTCTGCTGCTATGATTAATGCAACGAAATGATGATTAGATGCTTTCAAATTATGCTCAAGTTTGAAGATGTGGCCGAACCTGTTTTTTTCTACACTACTATTGTTTCCCTGTACTTATAGTTCATATGCCAGACTGGAGGCTACACCTACATGATTATTATTTGCAAACTGATGTTTCTGTATTGATTGTTCTGTGGGGTTAATATGTGGCTGCCAACTTTATACCGTCGTAGGAGTCTTTGTACCTACCAACAAGATCCTCACAAAGAAATGACTTCAGCATGAATGGAATAAATTTTGAGGCAGGGAATAAATGCTGCTGTTAACCTCAGGAACTCAGTATAGGATAAAAGAGTTTGGTCAGGACTTTAAAAAATGGTCTGTATTCGAATCCATGCCATATTTTTTTGATTCGACGTCAACAACAACCGCAAACTACACAAGACAAGTATTAATACACTATAGAGGCTAAAATACAGTAGTGTTATATATCAACCGGGCAAAGTCAAATAGTACATGATATATCAAAACAAATAATCTTACGTCATTGTTGAATGAAATCAGATGGAAAGGAGTTCTTTCGTAAAATATTTTGTGACCTTCAGTTCTTATGGACAAAAAGGTTTCCTTTTTGCCTCTCCATGACGCCGATGGGTAGGGCCAGACACTTTTGGAAATCTTGTGTACTTATACTTATTACAAGCATAGGAGTATTTCAAGTGGGAAAACATTATTTGCTTACATGCAAAATCCTTGAGAGTGAAATCTTCCTCATCTCTTTGCACTTTGTCGCCGATCTCTTTCCTTTGGTCCGTTGATCTTCTTCTTCTTCGTCGTCTTGCTCTTCTTTATATTTCAATTCAAATGCAATGTCAACTGACTGAGAAAACAACTATTATTCAGCCTTTCATGATGATGAGCCATCAATATAAATTCCCATTCCACCGTGAAACCCAACAAATGACAACGTCTCTGGCGTTGCAAGTTATTTACTAACTTACACATCAAAAGTTGAACTTGCATACTTACTATATGTATTATACATAATTAAGCTCTTTCTGTACCTTCCAAATACCCAAATGTTTGTTCTATGCCAAGAGGCCAAGACGAACTTGATCCTCTATAGAGGAGCTAATTCACTTCTTGGACTTTTTATCAAAGGAGCTGGAGCTGATAAACCAAATAAAGAGCTCTGTCATATGTAGATGAGCATAACAAGTTCAAGGAATTAAAAATACATATGCAATATAGTATGCATAACTATATGTTCTTCACATGCAACACATCCCATTCATAGGATTTTTTGAGTTTCTTCCAACTATTACACAGTCTGTTATACGTGTATGCAGAATTCTGCTTAAATCTGTTCAATTTATTCTAGAATTGGTATCATGCGTTCAATATGTTCTAGAATTAGTATCATACGTTCAATATGTTACAGAATTGTTGGAAAAAACCGCACCTAAAGTTTGTTTTTGAAACAGTTTAACCTAATTGGGAGGTCTTTGACCGTGAAAAATGTCGGTGTAAGACTCATCATCACAGAACTCCTTGACTGATTGTGAGACAGTAATCAATGTCTGTGGATGGAATTCACCATATCGTAACTCGTTACACCCCTCCCTCATATATATTCCTTGTTGTTGGTGGATGCCTCAAACCTTCTAGCCCGCTCCGCTTCCCTGTGTTTATACATGTATCACAGACTGAAAGGATAGGAAATGAAAGAAATGTGGCAGGGAATTTTACACACATGCTCTTGTTCACGCCGTGCCTGCTATATAGTAGTTGATTACCATAGTAATGACGGACAGGACAGTGTCGTAGTCTAATACTTGAGCTAATTACATTCACATCCAACAAGCAGGCACTCACTTATTTACTTGTATGTATGTATGTTTGTGTGTGTCACACAGCTCATTTATTTTGGTGGTTGTCATTCAAATCCTCGTTTATGCCCCTTCCTATTCCTATAACGACCCACTCGGAAAATTAAAATATGGTCCGATTCACTTGGATCCCCAATTTCCCTATCTTCTTCCATCTACATACTCCCTCGGCCGCCGCAAACGATTCAGAATTGTTTACAATTGTGAAAAATTATTATTGTTTGAATGATGGAAATAAAATCTTTTTATTTTCTTTTATAATCTTATTACAGGTGATTTTTGTTTTGTTGGCTTCGTGCACTACTTTCTACTATACACAGTTTGTACATAATGCTTTTCTAGTATCTCTATCTTCTTCTACTCCTTCAGCTGAAAAAATTGTGAAAATAATCAGTAAATTGATGAAAACTTGGACCAAGGAGTAGCCTATATTTCCCATTGTTATGTCTTTTCTAAAAACCACTCTTTTAAAGTAGTTGGGGAACGAGTTATTTTCGACACTTTTTTGTGACTGAAGGAATGTTTCTGTTTCTGGGAAGGGAAATTACTTAAATGGAGATGCTTGTCGTGTTAGGGTGTTAGTGATAAAAAGGATAATAAAAAGCTACATTTTTGAGTTAATATACATTTTTGAGTTAATATATAGATGTTGATAGTAATGCTCAAGAGCTGAGTTAATGTAAACGTAAACGTTGATAGTCAAGAGCTAATAAGAATAAGGCAGGGAAGTATACATGGCATCTGTACAGAAATCAGTGAGGAGTGTATTAGTTCCATAGCATAGGTCTTCCACGCTTGTATGCGTACAGTTACAAAATTTTAAAATGTGAACAACGTGTATCTTTTATGTAATGAGGCATTGGAAATTAAAGGGTGACTCACTCCTCACGCACTCTTCTTCCTCTTAAATTGCATTGATGTATCTGTGTACTCCGTATGTAAGCACATGGTATGGTATCCATTGAGTTAGTGAGTACTTCCCTTTATATTTATGATGACATCATATATGCAGCGAGTCTATCTTTACATTTCAGGGCTATACTGCATACACTGTAATGCAGTTATATGTATACATACTTAATATGTATCTAAATGCATTACTGGTACTGACATGCACATACGAGGGTTTTTAGTTCTGGGGTGTTTTGCAGTTTTAAGGTTTAATAAGTAAGATGTGTTTGAAGCTTTGGACAAATTCAAAGTAAAATCCGCTATACTATAATCTCCTCCGCCAGGCTTGTTGTTGTGTTGGCAACTTTACGTTTTAAATCTTGACGATGTTTTGTTGTAGATAGGAACTCTATCAGGGTATATAATATATGCTTATACTATACTCTCACAGTATTAGGCTTCCCCCCATGTATTTATTTAAGCTTGAGCTTTTGCAAAAGTTAAAGGAAAAGACAGAGTTCTGCCTCATCGCTCCTTATTTCGTTTCATTCATAATAATGGCTTTATTACACGCTCGCCTCACAACATCCTATGCTTCTTCCCATAGTCCTATACTACTTATAGTACACCGTGCAGATAAAAGATAATGTGAATGACAACTCTTTTATCATCAGAGACGCTGCCCGTGTGTACTAATACTCCTAATAATAATAATAATGATAACATTGGCTTCATCTCCTTTTGCCGTTTTTTCCACGCATTAAGATTGCATTAGAGAGGACGCGGACTCTTTTCATAATATTATTAACAATGCATACAAACACAAGGCTTCAGGAGCTCAGGGGTGATAATCATTGGCAAAAGTGTCATCTCAATTTCGGTGAAGGAAGGAATATGAGCTGAAGAATCCTTCATTTTTTCCCTTTCCTTTAACCAGTGTACAGCGAACCTCATCTTCCTCCCTGTTTATACTACCAAGTAATGGGATCATAATGATTGTGGCTCTGAAATTACGGTGTGGAGATGATTATTATCATTTTTTATTTCACCGTAAAAATATTTCATCAGTCATATAGCAAAAGGTATCCTACGTTATACCGACTATGTACACATAATGTGCGTTCCCGACTTGCGGAACATTAGATTACTTACACAACTCCAAGGAAAAACACCATAAGTATGGCGGACTAACGCTGCTATGTAGTTTCCTAGAAATTAAGGAATTTAAGGGTTAGTATTAGTTTTTAAACCGATACTCTGCGTTTAAAACTTGTTCTTTGTGCTGAAGAACTTGACTTAAATGCTACTTAACAGGAGTGCGAAGTACTAATAACAATACAAGTAGTACTCTTAATACTTTTATAAACATAAAATTACCATTGTTGTTGTTCCATTGGAGAATAATTGTGTTGCATCTATAGATACACACTGATGAGTCATATACTTACATGCTTATAGTATAGTCATACTTACAGCTTTGCTCACTCCAACACTCCACAATTCCACACACAAAGTGTATCTTCGCACGTTGTTGTTGTAACAAAAATAGTTTTTTTATTGTTAGAATATCATATATAAAACTGTAAAGCAGCATACTTCTTGCTCACAATTTTGCCAGTGAGTACTAACCTGAGAGCGGAACAAGTGCTATAGTATAGTGCTGGTATTATTTTATGCTGCATTGGGGATGAAATCAGCATATCCATGTCGTAACACTTCTTTTCTGCCTACTAATCAATATTGTCGTGGATTTTGTATTCTAACCTCTCTCCTTATAACACTCGCTGAGTTGCACTTTTTGCATCCAACAAACCACGACTTCTGTTGAATTTAGTATCTCGTTTGCTGTAACTATTATACTTATATACTTGACTATATACTTATATTAGTTATATGTATCTATCTATATTTATATGCAATTATTTGTTTTAGCTTACAGCCCACACCATAAGATTATGCTCCGCAGAATTTGTGTTGCAAATGGAGTTCCTAATCTAATCTGTGCAAGCTTAAGCTTCAAATGTTACAAACATTAATTGCTTATATATACGGGGGCTCTGTTTTAACTGGAGGAATACATGTTTGTACAAGCTCTATTATCATATCTATAATTATTATAAAACAGCTATATATTTTCTGGAAGAGAACCCTTCAGAGTAGCAAATGTAGGACATCATATAAGTTTGTCCAGGCGACAAAGCTGTTCTCTCTTAGGAAGTTTGCAGTCAAAGTTACCACCGTACAATTTTCTATACTGTACTTACTCACATTAAATTACACTACATGTTCCCGGGCTCTAAATAGATTTCCCATATTTACATCACATTACATATTCAGACTCTTAAACAGATTTCCTATACTTACATATTAGAACCTTAAATTCGTTCCCTATACTTACATAGTAGGACCTTAAATTAATTTCCTATACTTACATAGTATAGGACCTTAAATTCAATTCCTATCTTACATATGTGTATATTTTGGAAGAGGAGAAGACTTGAAAATGGCAAATTCAGCAGTCTGGGATGCTAAAATCCTCTGATTGTTATGTAAAAGTATGTAAATCTGGACCATGTTCCTCTCCATATATTATTCCGTCTGTTTGACGGTGCTCAACCTAATGTAATTTCATTCCTTTCGCTCTATATAATCCCGTCTGCAGGTGTTAGCTACAGTTAGTATCGCTTGTGTAAATGTTTGGATTACAATTTAGTTGCTTTGTGTTTGCATTTTCGAGGTAGGTGAAGATTTTTGCTGTTTATACAAAACATGGGGTCGACGGATTTCGGTCAATACCATCTCATCTCTATCCTTATAATACTACCATAGATAGATATCTATACTTATATTTACATAACATTTATGTTGATAGTAAATAGAATCAGGATAAATAAATTGTCAAATCTGCCTGCCTCCTATCAATACTCATTCGTGTGATTTGTATTGATATTTTTAATTATATCTATAGGCGTATAATATTTTTCCTATTATTAGTTGATTTGTTTTTGTCACTAGCGGCTTATGGGGTGTTACTAGCAATTTTTGCTACTCACTGTCATCACTGAACACATTATTATCGTATTATACTACATGATAGGAGGAGAACGGGAACTCGTAAAATTAAAAACTGATAACACCTCTACTCTCCCTTATTGTTGTATTGTTTTCAATGGTTTGCAGGAGAAATTCCGTGTTGTATTCTTTCATCTGACGCACTGGGGAGTCTCTCTTCTCTTAGTGTAGGAGTGTTATGTTTTCAAACTCTATTATTGAGTATCTCTTGTGTACTACATAGGCTTTATCGAGTTTCTGATTTACATTATTATTGAGCGTTCGATTTTACAGGCGTTATTATTCACTATATTATTCATAAGCATTATTATTATTATTGAGTACCTATATTATAATTTGAGTATGTACTTATATATTATTGAGAAGCTTGACCGTCGATGATTTGCAGGATTAGTAGTTGGAGTGTCGAATCTTCAGACTCTATTATTGACTGTATTATTATTGAGCTGTGTTATTGAGTATCGAATTTTCAGACTTTTATTGTATTCACGGACGACAATTCAGGCGCGTTGTTATATTGATTGCCTGATTTACCGCCTGATTATAGTGCATTAGAGACTAGAGACATTAAAGTGAATCCCTGTTGTTCAAGCAGCACAAATAATAAGTGAGTGTTATTACTTGGAAATCAATAGCATGACTAGAGTTTGAGCCATTAAATCGTACTGAATATTAAATTATTGTTGTGGTAAATTGTATTAGCACGAATCAGCGGTTGTTACAAGTTGTACAAGAGAAATATTGTGCCATTAAATGAGATTCACGTTCATGGAACATAACATGCATTTGGGTGTTCATGGTGTGTGTGTGTCTCTCCACTTTTAAGTAAACGAGGAGTGTGTGTGTGTGTGTTGTGTGAGTTTTGGAAGCCTCTATGATAGTTGTTGTAGATTTTTTGTTTGAGAGAGTTCCTGTACAAATATACAAGTAGTGACATTATTATCCATCCTGCTGGTGTTCTCTTGCTGAGAAGTTTCATTTATGCGTACAACACTGTTTTTACTCCTTGCGGGATAAAACACACAGGGAGGTATGTAACTGCTTCTATTTTTATGTTGTCTTGATTAGGGGTAAGTGAACCTCTGTGTGTATTATACGTGTTTGGTATTTTTTTCCCTTTGAAAAACACACAAGTTTCTCACTCCAATGTGCCTTCCAATGTTTACATTTCTTCATCATGCTGGAAGAACAAAAAGTTGAGAAGTGGGCAAATCGGAAGGAGAAGTTTTAGAGATGTCGACAAATCTTTTCCCTTTACCTTCACTTTTCACGTCAATTTTCTCAACTCTTCCTTCCTTCCTAAAGAAAACTCCTTTTTGAAACATTGAGATATATGTGCTCGTGGAACATTGAGATATTCGTAATACTGCCTTATATCTCCCTTTAAATAATTTATTTTTTCCCCACGCTTGAAATATAATGTACTTACTTACTTTTTTCCATTCTGGAAATAATTTATGGTTGTTTAAACAAAGTAAAATTCTGGTCTCTCCAAGTAATTTATGTAATGCTTTAAAGGAAGTTGACAATTTACATAATTATATCTTCAACTTACCATCAAACCCTACCAACATTCCAGAGGTCTTCCCATTCACTTTGGAAGCTCGGGACTCATCGGGTTCACATGAAAATCTAGTAGTTGGAATTATAAAAAGAGGTTTTTCAAATTACTACTACTCCACTTGCTCATAATGGATTGGGAGTGTGCAGAAAACTTCATTTCTTCTGGCTCAACCTCCTCTTTAATAGCTGGAAAAAGCTTGTATGTTAGTTCATGTTAGTTACTTGGGTATGTTAGTTGTGTATGTTAGTTGTGTATGTTAGTTGTGTATGTTAGTTGTGTATGTTAGTTGTGTGTGTTAGTTGTGGATGTTAGTTATGTATCTTAGTTTTATATGCTAGAGTTATGTATGTTGTATATTATTTATGTAGCAAAACCAGCGAGTTCGTAGAACTATTAATGAAAAGGTTGTTAGAAAAATATGTTTGCGAGAAGACAGGAGAAGTCGGCGATGGGGGATATAAAAAATATCATCTTCAGCTCGTTGTGCTCGTCTACGAAACAAACTTGCTCATTAGGTACAAAGTGTGTGCACATATTGAAAACGTGTGTGCGAACCTGCGGATGGTTAACTAGACGAGATAGTTCTTTTTTAAAGAAAAAAACTCGTGTGTGCATGTGAATATCGCTACTTTTGCTAAGCCAGTTTGATACCCTGACCAACCTAACTGTGTGTCTGTAAAGATAATTTTCCCTGTAATAATTATCTTCTCTTGTATACATATTCGATACTAGACTTCTTCCTTATAAAACCCTTCTCTACCGCCTACAGTATGCTGTCGTAAAAGGAAGTTGGTTGGTAGGTGATTTTACATAGTCAAACATATATGAGCAATGTGTTTTGTTGTTTTGAAGAGGATTGTGATTATATGAGTCAGTTTTTCTTTTCCTATACACGCCAAACCGGGTGTCGTATACTTCCACTGCAATTTTGGCATCCCTATCTCTGTAGTATATGTATGTATGTAGTGCAAAGACGGTCTCTGTGAAACCATGAAATCCATAAAATTCTATGGTAATAGTTTGTTGGTTGTAACCGCATTTGAACCAAGGTCACTAAATCGACAGTGCATGCCTGTAATCTTGTTGGAAGATCTATGGAAAGGAGGTCGTAGGCTCGGAATCATTCTGGATTCCGCCCCTATCTGCATATTAACATGATCAGGACGATTTTCTTATCCACGAAAATGCCAAGTTCAAATTCATGGAAATGAAACAGTAGTGGTGGCGGAATTGGAAAAAACCTTTTAGTACTTTAAATATATACATATACGCATATTTGGCTTTACTTTGCGGAATCCCTTTGTGGTTTTTCGGCATGTCTTCCTATAATTTTCCTGCCTTTTCACGTACCTTTGGTAAGGAACTTGAACATTTATAACACCGTGGTAAACTTATTGTGGCTTTTGACAAATATTCCTTCGTATGTGTCTTTTCTTCTTTACCTTTCCGATTAAACTTTATGTATGGAATTTTTGTTGTCCCCAAATGATATTCGTATGCATCTGTCTTTCTTTTTTTTTCTTTTTTACTTTTCGACAAATCTCTATATCTAGATTTTTTTGGGTTTCAACCAATTCTTCTATTCGGAAATAATGTGTTGATAGGCGTAAAATCCAAATAATGTTTTGCCAAGCGTAAAATCCAAATAATGAATTTGTGGTACTAAATTCCGAGTATTGCTGGGGCTCTATGGAGTTTATGCTGATATTTTAATTAAAACCGTTTTATTTCCTTGAAAAATTATTTTAGTAATCCCTCTGGATATCCGTTAAAACGAACTGCAGAATGAAACACCGACGTTTGCCTTCATTACCAAATCAATTTGGAAGTTTTACCATTCTAAATTTAGACCTGTTAACGCTCCTCTGTCGTCAGCAAAATGTTGCAATGTAATCATAATACATTGTTATTAGCAAAATAGAAAAAGTGGAAGTTATTGTGATATTGTTGATGTCCCTTTCTTCCATTATTACTCACGCTAACATGCATAACTTGTCAGGATAAAAGCACAGCTTGCTCACGTTGTTGCGTACCAAGGCTAAATAAAATCGTTGTACACAGTTCGTACACATTTTTACTTCATAGTAAAAATGCCGTAGAACATAGCTATGTATACATATATATAGAGTAAGCTTATAAGCAAGTACGGTTACATACTTATAGTGCGTACGGTTGTTTATATAGGGAGTACTACAGTTGGCAATATTAAGTGTAAGGATACGAAGGATACGTGAGGTTAGTCAACATCTAGTGTAATTTAATTTCGTATACGCAGGAGGAAAAATTTTAAATTGAAAAAAATTACTGCACGCCGGGTGTGTAGATAAGATTGAGTTTTGAGCTTCTGTTTAGTATGTAGTAGGAGGAGTAGTAGTAGTAGTAGACAGGTTTTGAAATAAAAATTTGCGTCATTTCAAGCTCTTTGTGTTATTTTTATAAGCGTCTTATACACGCAGGTAATCAAGTAGAATGTTAATATTCTCTGATGATGCAGGATTTAAGCCTTGCAATGTACAAAGATGCTTTTACGTAGATTAAAGTTTTAGAGAGTTAATTGTCTACCTGAGTATCGGGATAAATTAGATGAGGATTAAAACCAATCGGGAGTAATTTTATATGATGTATACACTTCTTACTTCTCATATCTTACTATACTACAGAGGATCATGTGGGTGGAAACGTTAGGGTCGGGTGCAAACCTATACCTTGTTGTGTTGTTCCATACATATGGCGTTGTCAGAAAGGAGCGAGAGTATGCAAAATTTAGTATGAATAGGTAATCTGCTGTAGCTATATGTATCTCTCTCTCTATCTCTCTCGCTCTGTGTATAGATACGTCCCTTTGCTTTTACATGCAGTAATTTTCAAATGGATCCTGTTAATCTCACTCAATCTTTGTACTTTGGCTATTCCCGCGTGCTCTATTACTCTACTAGTGTGTATGGAAGTACGCACACATATTAAATTTGTGAAAAGTTGCTCGAAAATTTCTCCTGTAATAACTGCTCTTATTTTACTGGCTGATTAAATATGAAACCTTGTAACTTGGTATGCTTAAAAATATATACGTATAGAGACTATATAGAGTATATTAAATGTATAAATATATAAAATATAAGTACATAAACTGACTACTCATAGACCTAAGTATGGAAAATTGAAGTCTGATACTGCGGATGCTGCTGCTTCTTTTCCTTCATTATTAACATTCATGTTGTACACTTTGCAGTGTTCCAAAGTCCGGAGTCAGATCGATTGTTTAATTTTGCAGTGAACTTTGGTACACACAACCGTTGAATATAGTTCGTACTATGCACACTGCCACCCAATTTATTTTTACCCAATTTATATTTTCGGCATGACTTGCATTCCAAATCGGCATAAAAAATCAGCTTACGTAATGCACTCCTCGTGTGCACACATGTGCTTAAATGCAGTTGCTAATTTCCCCTCATGCTTGATAGATAGTGCAAACGCATCTAATTTAACAGGAACTCCACAAATTTGATCAACTCAACTAGGTATACTATTTAATACAAAAGGAGGAAGGTGCCAACCTTCGTTGCTCATGTGATCAAGAGCTATCCGTTCTACTCTACAATGTGCAGCTTCTGCCGGTGGTGTGAGCTAATTTCACAGATAGTTTACTACATGATGTGGTAACTGTTTAGGAAAAAAGGGTTAATATAGATACAAGGTATGTGTTGTATGTATATGTAAGTGTGTGGTTAGGCAAAAACTAAAACGTGACGTTACACTGCCTGATTTACAGGTATGTTTTGTCTCTCTGTTTGTACTCTGTAATAAGTAATGCAGTGTTGAATCACGTGCATATGTATAGGTTCGTCTGTGTATATATGCAAGTGTTTCCATTTTACTCATGTTTTTGAAGTTGAGGATTGAGAAGCCGATTGTGTAATTCTTGGACGATAAAGAATCACACTATACTTGTGGGGTACGTGTGTGTGTCTCTATTGCTTTTGAATGCAGTCACCCTTGCACGAATTTCGTTTCAATATGAATATTTCATATTACTTGCTCGCAGGGCACGAGTCCATGCTTGAGAATCTATATATTCACATGCTGGGTTGCCCTCTCATTCTTCTCTATGTCTCTCTCCCAGCTTTTTGAATATTTAGAAGAATTTTTCACGATAGATTTGGGGTAACGAATGGTAAATAGTATTCCTTATTAGATCAGTTCTCATGTTCCACGTATTTACTTGCAAGGGGATAATAAACCTTTGAAGTTTGGTAGCTGAATTATTTTAAAGCAACTTCAGCACAAAGCTGAGCTATCGGTTTTATCTGCATTACTTAATTAATAAGAAAATCAAAGATTCCTTTATTATAGCACAGTGCTATACTACTTGGGATGGTTAGAAAGTAAAAATGGCTGTTTATGGAAACTTGCAGTGTCAACCATGTATCTGCAATACTTGTGAGTATGGTTCAAGATATATCTGAGTTACTTGGAAGATTGAAGATGTATGTGCGATGTAAGGTTAAAGATCTATGTGCGATACTTGCAAGTTAGATGTATGTGCGATACTTGCAAGTTAGGAGATGTATGTGCGATGCTTTGCAGCAGCTTTATCCATATATAAGTAAGTTTTACTTGTATAATCTCACCCATGTTTATGCGTTACTCCTGATTCCTTCCATGTATAGGAGATGATTGTGTCGTTGTAATGGTTTTGTGTATAAGAAAAGGGAAAATGCGAGTGGATGGGAATTTTACATTGTGTTGTATAAGTATTAGAAGTCTTGACTCTCCATTTGCTCCTTATTGGGTCCCCTTTCATTTGATCTAACGACAGATTTATGTTTTGGCAAAGTTTCGTCCTCCAACTGGATTGCTAGTATTAATGGCAAAGTTTTACCTGCGGTCCTTCCTTTTTCGGAGTGTGTTGTCGTCGTCGGCCGGTCTGTCTTTGCGCCGTTCTTTCAATTTGTGGCCATGGCGTTCAATCAAAGTGGAGCTGGAGAATAGTTGGACCTCACTCTCTCTCTCTCTCTCTCTTATTACAAAAGAACGTTAGTCGAGTTTTAGTCAACCGAAGAGTTTCTCTTTTGTTTGCTGACAGGACAATGCAAGAACATCTTTCTTCTCTCTCTGTTTCTACGCTTCTGGTCACTCTTTTTCCAAATGTAATGTCTGGTTACTATAGCCTAGCAGCCTAGCTTCTCATCCATGCCTTTTCCTAGTTTTATTACCATTCATTGCCTACGTTACAACTGACATGTCTTCCGAGTTGGCTTGACGTCTACATAACATTTCCTTATTATTTAGTATTTTTTGCGTCGTCATTTATCTCGGATTTCTTTATTTTTGTATTGGATTGCATTTCTGCCTCGCCATTTCTCTGCCATTTTCTGCTTGTAAAGTAGAAAAACTTGTGTAACTTCGTGTGTCCTATTCCTGCATTTACTTATTAACATTCCCAATTATGTAGCCTATAAGAAACGCGAGCAGATTAGTGGGTATTTTTAGTATGAGCCGAAGAATAACGGATTACTGATGGACAAATTGTCGAATTGGATCTCATCACGGAATGACTTGACGAACAATGCGGAAGATTGTATGAGTGCACCAAAAAGAATTATTGCTGGACTCATCTGTTGGTGCTCTTTTTTTGAATAGAACAGTAATAATGCAGGAGGTTATGGAAGTGCGTGAGGGCCATTCCTATAAGTTGATGACGACGGTTATACGAATGTAATAAGACTCGGGAGTAAAAAAATGTGCACTTCGTTTACACATTTCTATACATGTGTGAGGACAGATTTACCCGCGACTCTGTATTTCACGAATAGAATGTACATCTACTACTACTAGTATGGGAGTACTCGTGTGTTTGACTGAAGGGAGAGAAAAAGAAGACTTTTCTTCATGATTGCCCCACAAATCCCTTCAATAAATGACAAATCGAATGGGGGGAATGAATGAATGCGTGTACACTCACTTTGTCGAAGACCATAAGATCCGATACCCGGGATGGGATTTGGATTCTATGAATCCGCCTCCTCCTCCCTTACGCACTTAATATACATATGATATGCTTATACATTATGTTATGTGTGTGCTATGCTTATACATTATACTATGTGTATGCTATGCTTATACATTATGCTATGTATATGCTTGCTATACATTATGTATTACTTCACTATTGCATCTTTTACTGATTTCTCTGTGTGCACTGCCTGGGTTGCAAGTATAATTTGAGCATTGTGAGAAGTTAAAGGGAGATCCTTTGCTTCCACACTCGTACACAAGAAAGAAGAACATTATATTGAACAAGTAGGGAAATGAAAATGAATAAATCCCCCTTGAACAGGAGCGTTGGAAATAAATTGTGAATTTTCTATCCCGAGAGTTAACATTGACGATAGAGAGAGAGAGAATGAGGGATTTTTTTCACCCTTAGCGTTTATATACATGTGTATAGTATGGATGTTATAATGCCAAAGTGTGTACACATGACATTGACGCTCGTCTTGGAGCATCTTGTGGCGCTACAATGTGTGTGCATTTCCATATCTGACGCTATAATACACGATCCCTACGTGTGTGTGTGTACAGGAACAACCACTGCTGTGCCTACAACATTATTGTCTGTCAGGATCCATCCGTGAGAGTTGAAAGTTGTCGAAAGTAGGAATAATATAGTTTGACTGAACCTTTCTCTTGCTGTTGGCATTTCTTTTACTCATCTCGTCGCTCTATGCAATCGACTGATTTCTACAGACTCCAACGTTTTACTAGTATAGTTTAGAAGTTACACTATGTTCACTTTCTGAGGACTTTCAATATATTTATTTTTAAATGCATGACTAATATTTAACTCACAAACATTACAGTGTATGTATTATACTTACTATGTCAGTATACTACTACTGTGTGTTATATACACAGTTTTACTTACAGTTATGTATACTTAATCTTGCTACAGTGAAGGTGAAATGTATACATGAAATATAAATGGTGGGTAAGTGATCTGAAGGTTATCACTGTAATGTATTGGACTCGTGTACATTTTTGAATTTTATGTATATTTATGTATATGCTTCTGTATCTTTCTCCATGTTGCATTTATATTTGCATTCTGACACCAGTAGATACTTTATTTGAAAAGGGGAAAAGATGAATGGTATTCGTATGTATTTGAACAGAAATGCATGTGTGTAAGGATGGATTTTGCTCGGGTGCGTCTCTAATCGCGTAATATATGAGGATGTAATTTAAATTTTGAAACAGCTTTTCACATGATGGCATTAGTATTATGATTACGAGGCCTGTATGCATGTATGTATATGTAGAGGAAGGAGGGAAGGTTGGTCGGGTTGTATGTCATTAAACTCATTTATATAGTGTTGTGGATGGCGTGGAAAATCCTTCTTCTTCTTGTTGGTCTTCTCCGTACACAACCCGACGACTGCGGCCAGCAGAAACAGGAGCGGGAGTATAAATTTTCCTTTGTGTACTCACCACCACCACCAGCGTATATTTCCCTCCTTTGGAGGATAAAAACAGAAAGCTCAAGCATATAACGTGTGCGTCTGTCTGTCGGCTTGAACGATTATATAATATAATATAAAACACCCACTGTTGGAGAGTCTTCTAGTATGGAAAGTATTACAGATTTTGGAAGATGTAAAGCTCATATTATTCTTACGGGAACCAACTCTCTTTCTCGCGATCTCTCTCTCTCTCCCTCGCCTCTGTGTGAATTGAATGAATGGAGGAAACACTTTTGAAAGATGGTTATATATGGAATTCAAAAGGAAAAACGATGGTGAAAGATTTTGAGTTTTAAAGATGGTGAAAGAATTGTTTCCCCTTCAGAATCTCTCTCTCTCTCACTTTCTTTTGATTTAGGCGGCAAGGAGTGTGACGAAGAAGCAGTGGACTAAATACCATTTATGTACCTACACACTTATATAAGTATCTAAGACAATGAGCATTGTTCAGTACAATTATTCATCTTCACCAGAACTCCTTGTTGCTTTTTATTATGCACCTGCCCCTGTTTTGTACAGGCTTGCTTGGGAGGGTTGTAGGGAATATTTAGACCGTTGTCTTTAGTAGTGAGGGATTGAGGGCATGCTCGCTCCACGGACCCCGTCATCTCGTCGGACTTCTTGCTCTTACGAGACCCTATAGGGTTAGCAATATGAAATTATATGCGTAGTCTTCTGTGGATTGTGTCTAACGGAGTGAAAGTAAAGGGTGAGAAAGAAGGAAGGAGCAGTGCAAAAACGAAATGATGTTATTATTTTTCATGAATATGAAATTGCTTTTGTCGGCTTCTCTCACACTCTCTCACTCGCTTATTGTATACTTCTCTCCTCTGTACATACAGCCTCTCTCGTCTGCTCCCTGTGCATACATATGTAATAACGCTGGTCATAAAAACCTATATATGGATATAATACTGTATCCATGTATGTAGATACATCTAGTATTCAAATTGTGTATCTATGTAGATTATGTAGATAGCGTATAGATTAATGTTTGTATATATGGATATTTATATATACACATATAATTATACATACACTAATCTATATCATAGAACTATCTCTATGCACATTTATATACTTTGTAATATGTAATTATATATGGAAGTATACGTACAGGCATCATACGAACCGTAAAACACATTATGGTAATGAGGTATCGACCGAAAAGTTTAATGGTAATTAACAATACGATTAATTACTATACGTTGTTTCCCTTCATGGCATCATTATCATTACAACATCCGGGGAAACAAGGCTCATCATCCTTTTTCACTGTTACTGCTGCACCCACCCAATTCTTTTTTTTTTGTTTGTATTAATTCCATGCTAGTTTTCTGTTATATGGATATTGAATGGCATATACAACATGTTTCGCCAGTTTTTTTAAACGTGTTTGTTATGTTTGTATCTATGTATAAGCTATAGAGAGTAAGCTGCGGGTTGTGTATGTACAGAGGAATGAATGTACATGTATGTAATATGGACAGGGACAGTGTGCGTTCATGAGTGCAAATATGAGTGTGTGTCTGTGTGTTTCCATGTGTTTGTGTAGACTGCCCGACAGACGAGCTAATAAAAGAAAGTAGGCGAAAGTATGCGCCTATTATTTCATAAAACTCGGCAATAAGAATTTCATCATGATCTACTCTGACTTTTGAGCGCTCATTGTATTTTTCTTGGAAATGTGAGTCTTGGGGTGATTCCTCTTACCCGTTTTATTCTAATAATATAATATATAAAGAGTGGAAGTTGAAAGAAGGAGGGATGAGGAGTAGTGTGACTAAGCGCCCTGAGTGCTTACATCATATCAAGGGTTTAAAGTTAGGAAAGCAATCTTGTAATTCGAAAGTATAAGCTCTCCTCTCGCTCTTCATTTCTCGTCTTCCTTTGCCTCTCCGGCTCCTCAGAACATATTGAGGGAGTATGTATGTATATTCCACTAATAAGAGCTATTTACAGCTATTATTATTACAGATTCTGTTTGGATGACTTGGATGCTACAAGTTTTGATAGTTTATCTCTCCTTTTAGACTGTTCTGTGCTGGGATAGCCCTTGCACATAAGTGTGCTCAAGTGGACTATAGAAATAGTAGATAGGTATGTGCATCTCTGATAATTGTACAGTTCTGGCGCTCTTGCGGATTCCGCTCATCGGTTGAACTATTTGAGATTCCAGGAATATTAGTGTACGGATAAAATATATAGTGATATGTATATATCTGGGGGAAATGTCTGTCTCTGTACGAGTGTGGGGAAACTTCTACTTATATAAAGCAGTGGGATAGGAATGAAGGGCTGGAGTTCCATTTTAGAAGCAACTTCCATGCTATATATGCTCCTATGCTATGGAAGTTCTTCTTCCATGTCTCTAATTATTCGGCGAGTAATTAAAACGAGAATGGCTCTAAATGGAATTACTTTAAAACAGAAGACTTGGGCCGTAAGTTATGCCATTTATGTATATCCACCATATGCATATGGAGAAGGCTCTTGTTTTTAACGGATTTTCCTAATACCTACAATTTACGTACGTTCCTTCATTCCAAATATACACATGTAACATTTAAAGCACATGTATTCTGTAAGGGAAGGCCTGCATCATGAGGAATATGGCTATATATATATATATGCGGAATTGCAATATATGTTGAGTATGTTAAATTATTTTGGGGGAAAGGAGTTTAGACTCCTAGCCACTCTCAGGCGTGTAAGTTGAAGAATGATGTGGGACATGACTCTAATAGATGAAGCTACTTCACGTCAATACTTATTGTAAGTGACTTTGGGCATACATATATTAATTTTGAGGCTTTAACGGAAGTCGAAGATCTCGGAACAATGACTGAGTGTTCTCTCTCCACTCTTATTCTCTGTTATAGTTTAACTTTGCACACTTGCTCCTTCCTATTCACAACTCTCTGTGTCTGTCTCTCTCTCCCTATCTCTTTCATTTGGTTTTCCTTCCTCCTTGATTCCCTCACGCTCCTTCCCATATGCTTGACTACTTTCTCAACAAGCTCGGAGTTAGGCTTGACTGCGAAGATTTTGTGGAAAAACTATTGCCGGAACATAAAGTTTGAAGAGAGTGGAGCAGGAGGCTGATGATGCAATCCAAGTTTAGACGTCTCAATGCTTTTTAAAGCAATTTGTAAATGAGATATACTTGAGAGAGTTGCTCTTGTTTTTAGCCCTCGTTTCTTCCTTCTTATTATTATTTAGCTTTCCCTTAGTCTTCTTCCGCTTCTGTTCTTCATCTTTTCTGTATCTATCTCTCTTGGCCCTCGTCCTCGACTTTTCTTGCCCTTCTTATTTCCTTTATCTTCTTCTCTGAGCTTGTCTCTCGACACCGATTTTTTTCTTGGCCACAAATAAACTAAATGAACATCATTAAAGTTATGTTTGTAGTCGGATGGCGGGACTGTATTGCATATACCTATAGAAGTTTCTGCTTTTGAAGAACGGCGTGGATTACATTAACGGCCGTGCTAATGTGTGTAGTTGGGCTGTAAAATGGCAAAGTGCATTACGGTGGGATGAAGGAAGCGGAGTTGATAATTTGGTGATGTTCGGTCTTATTTTGCAATACATTTTGCCTGCCATCATAATGTATTCTGCAGGCAGTTGGGGTTTTTGGATCGAGTGTGTTTGGGAAAAGTTCTAGAGGCTAGGGCTACTTTAGAAGTACATAAAAACTAGGAAGATTCCAAGTATCTCAGTTTGTTTGTGTATTATGGAGTAGCTAAAAATATGTGCTCAACATATTTTGAAACTCAACTGTGTGTACTGTTACGATGTATAGATATAGATATATATGTATATAAGTACTTATACATAGGTATGTACCTATGTATGCAGCTCGTAGCTTGCATATGTCTATACATATGCGATATAAGGCGGGAAAGTTGCCTCCGTGGAGACGTCGTGTGTATGTTTGTGTACGCGTCGCAAGTTCAAGGGACTATCTCGCACACATTACAGACCCTATCTCTTGACTCGATCACAATAGATCAAGTCGTAAAGGAGAGTTTGGAGTCCTATTAGGAATTCATTAGCATTGAATTCTCTTGAAATTCAATTCTTATAGAGACCGGAAACTTACAGGCATATATACATGCATAATTTATTCTCCATACGTACATAATTAGGGTCATATATTTTAAGGAATGGGAAGACTTAGACTCTCCAGGGTTTTTTCCCTCTTTACCAACTTACTTTTTCCATTATAGATTCAAAAATCAGCTACTAGTAGTCTTTTTTGCACTGTTTTGCTTGGCCAACGATTCCGTTTTCTATTTCGGGCTCGGTCAGGCTCCGTTCATTGCCGATATAACAACATTTAATAGCTTGTTGCTTGTGGGATAAGAAAATTGTATACACAATTTATTGACGTATGGTTGTGTTGAGATGCCGACATTTGCTATGGAATCCACTATTTTATTGTGTTTCCTGCATTCTTATTAGGCGAGTATTCTTATTGTGGAGATTGTAGACTTGACTTAAGTTGTGTTGGATATAGCTTCCAGGGATTTTTTCCGTTCAGATGTGGGTGCTCTTCATTAGTTTTTTTTGCCTCATGAAAACATCTGCGTCTTTTTCCGCACTGTTTTATCTCTATTCCTCGTGCATTTCCTCTTCTTGGTCCTCGCTGAGAAGTTGCGTTTGGGTGCGTGGAGTCAGCAAGATCTTTGGATGCGATAAAGGTAGTCGAGTTCCCCCCGAAAAATCATCATTCCTGTCCTCGTCCCTTGTCTTATCTAAATGACGCAGTTTATTTATATGTCAATTCAATGTCGATAATTTTTTCCTCCTTGATCAGAAAAAAAATATTTATTCTTCGGGAACGTTTTGCTGACATTGCTTTTTTCAATTCTTTCACTGTTTGTCAACATTTTGATGCTATATATAGAAGTTGATCCTTCTCTAGTATAAATTTCATTGGATGTTCGCAAACATTTTGTATATTTTCCGGAGTTTATTCCTGGGAAGATAAAACAATATTTAACGAGCCGTACCTTGTATCCAGAAGTTTCAAGAGACTCTTCAGCTTAGCTAGAATCAATTAACTTTTGAAAGTGAGTTTAACTCTGGGCAACATGGAACTTCAAGGGGATAGTAGCTTTATACATAATTATATGTATCTATATACTTTACAAGTATAAGTCTAGGTTTTGCAGCGGAGGCGGCGGAAGATTTAGGAAGAAGCGGAGAAGCATTAGTCTGAAGTGCTGGAGTAATTAGGGTGAAATAAGGTGAAGTTAATTGTATTTGGTGGATTGATGAATTTTTAATGAGAAGGCGAAACATTTTACACGTCAGGAAGTGAGGCTGGACATAAATAGATACTAATATGAAATTAAAAGAGGATTGGAATTGAGATGTATTATTCCCTTCGCACTCTCCCTGCCCCATGCCATATTATATATCCTGTCTCGTGCCTCCCGAACAGGTTTTTATGCTTTTCTTTTTCCCTTCGAATCGAACTCCTGTCTCAGTGGCTCTACTGTATAATTGATCCCGGCCTTTTTTTTTATAGCTAAGTAGATACTAAAAGAGAGCTGTAGGAAAAGCATGACTGTTGTTATGTGAGGAAGAAGAAGAAGAAGGAATGAGGGAAAGGTATTAGATTGGAAATGATTTATAGGATGATTGAATATGGAATGGCATATTTACGAGGAGATAAAGGAAGCCAGAGGACATACAGGGAGAGACATATTATTCTCATGCACTTATGTATTAAGGTATGATTTTGTACCGGAGGGAAAGGGCATCGAGCTAGGAATTTATTGTCCATTCGACACGTGCTTCTCTCTCTTTCCCGTTTTCAACTTGCTTCGAACTTGGTCTTTTGGTCTTTCCTTTCTCCTCAGCTCTCGATCGCTTGTGCCTTTATTTTTTTTATTTAAGTTCCACTGTACCAACGCTTGTATTACAGCAATTCGACGAGTCTAATGGTCAACATGAGTGTGCGATGTGTGGCTAGTTGTTATGTATCCGGGACAGAAGCTTTGAAGCTATACGTATATAGGATTGTTAAGCAGCGTCATGTCCTGAGGATCGACGTGATTTTCAAGTACGTTTTCATGTAATACAATACATATATACAGGCTTGTTGCGTCCGGCTAGATAGTTAGGGAAGACTATTGTGATGCATATACGGGATTCGAGTAGATAGATATTCCTTTAAGATCGCGAAAACCCAAAGGGCAGTATTATACGCGGGAGTAGTTTGTATGTATGTTAGTATGTATATCTATAGTTGGAAAGTATTGTATGGAACATGTGTGTCTGTGTGTGCGAGTGGCATAAGGAAATCATGCAATATGGAGAGGAAAAAATGTTTGTCATAAAATCCGCGAAAGAAAACTCTCTCCCTATTAGGGTAATAACGATAAATTTTGTTTGGCCATATAGCACCCCTATATGGTCGGCTATATGTGACGTGTATGTAATTATAGATGATGGGTGGCGGTGTAGTGGTGGTGGTGAAGTTGAGAGCGGGAAGGAGTAGACTTTACTGTCAAGCAAAAGGCATGTCATATATTGGAAGCGGGACTGGAAACAATTTAAAAGTTGTAACAAGGGACAACTGTTTGCTCAGACACAGAAACATTTCAGAGTGGAGGGATTCTTTAGCGTTCTTGGACTTGTCCGCTTATAGAGGTAGATATGTATATTTGAGTGTATTATACGTATATATTATGTTTACCCTGCTCCTTTAGCGGTATCTGCACTTGTATTATTGTAGCTTAGCACAGGGTTACCGGGAATCCCCGTTGAGTTACTTGTAGCTTTGCACTTCTTAACTGATAACTTGACTCTGGGAAGTTTCTGCTTAAATTTAATATTAATTTTAGAGGGATTTGTTAATTGCATCACCATAATAATGTTATATTTGCAATAATGACTTCAGTTTAAGCAAATGTATGCATGTAGCTTAACTTGAACTGTGTAAATTAGTCAAATTAAACATTTTTAGAAACGAAAAGAGAAATTTGAAATTGATAGAAAGAAAATTTAAAGTAAATGTAGACATAAATAATTGTAAAAATAAATTTAACGGTGAAAATGTGGATTTTGGAATAGTTTGTGTGGATGTAAAACTAAAATTCTCTTTTGTCATCGTTATGTCTTCTATTAGAGGATTGAATAATGGCTGGGAGGAAAGTTAACTGCTTCGGCATTTGCTATCCTCTCCTCCCGTATATATTCATCTTATGTTTCCGAGCGAAGAGCAAGTTTTGGAAAGTACGCGAAGAAGAAGAAGAAGTGCTGGTCGGCCTGACTTGCCGGAATGAGGAAAGTTGCATCGTTTATGGTCGTTATAGCCATGTTCTATTATTGTGGATTGGGAAAGCTTTTGGAGACAGTATTTGAATGTTGGGAGTGCAATGAAATCTTTCATCATCATTGCTCTTCGCTTCCATACTCATAGCCTCTCTGGTCTATAAAGCCTCATCTCAGAGCTACCCATATATTTATCCATCCTACGGTTTAGCAGTTATCTCCTCTGATGCTATTCCTATATACTTATATAAGTATACTTAATATATCTGAATTCCTTGTGTGTCCTCCACTCATCTACTTGCTCAACTTCTGCTTTCGTCGTGTTAGCAATTTTAGCATGAAAGTTTATGTTCCGGGAGTGTGGAAGCATTGGGGAAGATAAAGCGCGGGTATTGTGGAGAGTTGAGGGTACCCGCATGTAAAAACTGGATGCGTGCATTTAATGCAAGGCTGCTGCATATTATCTCATGTGTTTGTTAAAAGGTCTGATCTCTTCCATGGTAAAGTGTAAGTACTCGCCGGGATGGATTGTCTCTCTCTGTGTGTGTGTGTTTTTGGAAGGGGAAAGCAGTTGGTTTTTGGTAAATACGGGAATGACTTGTGTATGTGTTTCTTGTTCTTCCGCTCTCTTCTGTTCGTCTCCGTATTTTCCAGTAGTCGTATATGTATTTGAGTACATGTAAATGTATTTTAATGTAGCTATGTACTTTCCCTGGCTGAGCAGGTTTGAAGCTCTGATGGAAGAAAGGAGAGACATGATATTGAAATTAAAGAAATTTATGGGTATCGTCGTTTTTTTCATAATCAGCCCAACTATGGACGCGGCGGGGAAGAGAGCAAGGGAGAGAGAGAGAGAGAGAGACATTTGATTCATTCATGAGATGGGCCTCTCTTTCGTTTTGAGCGTTTTAGTATAACCTACAGAGTTCCTTCGTAAGCGTGTGTCTCTGTTATGTTATGTGTGTGTGCATCTGTTTAAAATTATGAAGTTGGGGGAATGGGAAGATTTTGAATATTTTATACTATGCAAACTACATTTAGTAGTAATCGCTACTACTACTACTACTACTACTTCTTGTATAGGACGTGTACTTCCTCGACCAAAAGAGTCGCTCAAAACTATCATATTGCCATGAGCTTCGGATAAAACTGTTATTTCTCTCCGAATTTTTTGATATTTACTGCTCAAGTTTATGTAGATACCAAGCCTGGGAAATGGTGCCTTAACACAGGTCTCTTACATGTTGTTACATGCTGTCTAAACGCAGGCCAACTGTAGAGACTTGTACAATGAATATACATAACATTGCTCTATACGACTTTACAAGCATTTCAATGTTGGGTGCATGATCTTGCCTTCTTTTTTTTACAAGCTGAATTTGGGCTTTGAGGGTTGTCCGCTTGAAGAAAGTCCCGTTTTTTTTATATGTTTTAAGGCATATCTACATATAAATGTATGCAGGAGTATAAACATGCATAACTAGGTACATAAATTGGTATGTTGTAAAGGTTGATATCACACAAGTGATTAGTATATAAAGTTGTATGGAGGTTCGTGCTTTGACGAAGGATCCTGGATGTAGTCAAGCATGAAGATTCATGTGTGTAGTCGACTGAGGTAATGTAAGATATCGTTCTTAAATTCCATTATGAAAGTTTTGTGGGTTTCTATTTTTTTCACTCTTCTCTCTGACTCCAATGTATATAAATATGCTCCTGCTGCACCGCACCTTCAATGCTCGGCTTCTTTCTTCTCAGATGCTCCTTTCGCCTCCAACGCATCCAGCTTCTTTTACGCTTCTCCAACTGTTCCGAAGTTCAGATAGCTTCTTTCGCATTTTCTGCTGTGACAGCTTCTGCTGCTTTTGCTGTTTTCGACTTGTCTTCTAGTAGTAGATTCTCGTCTGGATCTTTTGCTCTTCCAAGTATCTACACTGCTTCAAGCGTAGATAGCCAGGATAGTCTTATTGCATGTAAAATTTATTTGCTTACGAAGCAAGCACCCATGTTTATGTGTACATTTGAGATTGATGTTTATAAGATGCACGACAGAACAGGACTTTTGCCGATATGATTTGTCTCAATACTTGTCGGGTGTACAAAGACTTTTGAAAGAACTTTTTCTGTATCCGTAGTAATAAGATTTTTTTTATGATCGGGAAGCTAGTGATTCCAAAAGAATAATCCTGCTATATAATATTGACTTTGAATTACTGCCTTTCTTTTTACACTCTACTGACGAAACTTGATAGGATGAGCTGGGCTTTGTAACTTTTCCCTTCTTTTTTCAAGAAACTTCTCTTCTAGACACATTAGCATGACTATTCAAGATGAATGAAGATATTACCATATGTACCATGAAATCACTTACCCTTTCACATTCTTTTGTATACTTATACCTATTACTATAAGGATATCTACATGCTGTACGAAGGATATAGCAATATTTACTGTAGGTATACTCTTTAGGGATTTTTCTTTTACGGCGACTAGATATTTTCAATGTACAAAACCTGATAAGCCGCAGTGTTGTGAGGGAAGGCTGAAATTCAGTGAAGAGGCTTTAAATTCCCTTACATATGTGAGTACTGTAAAAAGCGTATATGTTAATGATGAAAATTCTTTATAGAATGTGAAAGCTTGGAAATTCAAAAATTCGACTGTGAAAGCAAGTTGAAATTCGATGTGAAAGGATTCCCTTGATGTATAATAAGAGGTGAACTTGTTCTTTTCCATAGTTTGTGTACAGTGTTTCGGTGTATATAGAACACTGATTGGAAAGACCGGAAAGATGAAGAAGAAAAAGTAAAAGAGAGGTAGAGGAAGAGAGAGAGAGAGAGAAAGCAAGGGCGAGAAGAAAAGCTACCAGGAGTTTGTTTATGAAAAGGAGAAAATTGCAATGTACAAGCTTTACCATTAGACAGCATATACACACATTTTTTATGGTAGAGATAGTTTCTCCCCAAGCATTTCATGTGTGTTCTCGTGCCAGTAGTCTCTATTTATATGTATTGTGTAGTGTGTATACTCCATATAATGTTCCTCTATATGTCCTGTACGTACATTTTGAGGCTTGTCTTCCCTTATAAATGGATACTTGAGCTAATAAATAGGTTTTTTGGGTGTATGTACCTATGTGACTTGCATTTTCTCAGTGTTTTCTATATTTCCTTTGCTCTACAGACCTATAGCTTGACAGGTTGAAAGTGGAGAAATTGTGACAGGATTGTGGAGTCATTGTGCAAATAAATTTTTTCGGGGCTTTATTGCATTTTCTTATACTCCGCCGGTGCTTCATGGCTGACGTAATTGAGTGTGTCCGTGTGGTACTTTCCCTACTCGTGTATAATGTGTTGAGTATGTATGCCCTATAGGTTTTGGAACGGTTTTATATCTGTATTTATTGTACGTGCATAATGTATTTATCCGTGTGAATATGTTATGCATGCAAGTGTGTATCCCACACATGGATTGGCAAGAGTGTGAAGGATCAGTCGAAAAGACTTATTATTGGGCAGGCAACTTTCTCTTTTTTCTTTTACTTTCCTTACATCAGGGAAAGAGATCTAAAAGTAAATAGACGATGGGTACTGAACTTTGCTCGGTCTACTCTTTCAAATCAATAGGTAAAGGGATTCGTTTGAAATCCATTGAGACTGTTACAAACAAGACTCAGTACCTAAGTATATGTAATATAGATACCATAGGTTACTGAATGTAGCATATACATATACTCCAACTGTATATGCCCTTACTTATATAGTAAGAAGCCATGGCAGTTTCCAAGTCAATAAGTATTTGTAATATAAGTGAGTATATTATAGTGCCTAGTAATAGAGGTATAGCAATATAATCCGTGAAGGGTTCAAATGAATAAAAATTTAAAAAACGTCATTGATACTACACACAGTAGAATGTTTCCACAGGGTTCTAAATTAAAGTTACAAATAATCCACGCGCTTTGGAGGAAGGAAATGTTTAGGAAAGTCAGGTGTGTATATTTTTCATTTCTCCCAATAATATATACTTTCCTTCAGTCCAATAACACTCTCCTTTTCGTTCGTCCTCTAGGTCTGAATGGATGCAGAATAGTGCTATCTTCTGGCCGAACAAATTTTTTGCACATACATACATACAAACATGCATACATACAATTGTGATAGAGTAGAGCATCTATCCTTATGTATGTGACGACGCGGGGGATGCAATAGTGTGAGAGGCTGCAGACGAAGAGAGAGAGAGAGAAGAGAAAGAAAGAGTGAAAAAGTGTGTGAGAGAGAGAGAGGAAGAGTAGGTTTCATCGTTACTTTATATACAGAGTTAAGTTAGAATCTTGCGACCGCTAGGTAGTTGAGATACCTTCCCGCTGCGCAAAATCAACTCTTATATTTTATGTTTTTCCCATTTGGACTGGCTGGTGGTAGTGGTGATGGTGAGGACGAAAGGATGGAGCAGATGAAGAGCGTTGCTATATCGCAGTTCTTATTCTTTTCTTAGTCTTCTTCTTCTTCTTCTTGGGAGTCTTGCCTTATTTTCCTTTTATACCTTGAGAGATATTCCGCACGTTTTTCTTCCGACTATAGTCCTGTAAAAATGTATTTTTTGTGCTGCTGGAAGTTTATCCTGCATGGAGTGTAAAGTGTGTACACTTCTGGGCTGTGTGGAGAGAGATTACTAACACTTTACATATACATAGGCGGTCCAGCTAAAGCGGGACGTTTTCCAGGAACTTATGCCTATGGTAGGAAGATATCTACATATGCTTCCGTCCTACTGGAAAGTGCATATAGATGTAGATACTATAGATATAGATACTATAGCTATAGTTACAGCCTTAATCGGAACCATAGTCTGTGAGATCTTACTGTTGGTGTTAGTTTGTGTGCATATGCCCGTTATGTATGTGTGAAATCCTAGTGAATTTTGCGCGACGCAAATGATGATGGTTTTGCTTGTAGGCTGTTTCTTCTTCCTCCTCTCCTTGTCGTGCTCAGACTTTCTGTCTGTCTTTGTAGCTTTCTCTGTCTTTCTCCTACTAAGCTGTATACGTGGGTATAAGTCTACTCTTCTCCAAGTCCCTGGTATAAGTATGTGTATGTGTATGGTACTTATATATGTGGGGGTACTTATATGGAAAGCAGCGTAACAGTGAGACGATGTAGAATAAAATAGCACTTGACTCACATATTCGAGACTCTATTCGTCTCGTCCTTTTCTCTCTACTTTTACTTGAATCTATGTTAAGAAAAGTCATGTGAAGCATTGCCTCATTCTCCCTCTGGCCTACCACTGGGACCTTCAAATCTTCTTTGGTTCTCTCAAGTGAAAAGCTTGGGGTTTAATGGTAAATGTATGAGAGCATGTGTGCTTTGGCTTTATTTGTTATTGCAGGTACGTAGGTTTTATTTTTTATTGAAGGCACATATAATGTAGGTTTTTTATGGGTGTGGATGTAGATTTTTTATTGACGGTTCCTCTATATAAGCGTTGGGAGGGATACAATATATAAGTATATATGTAGGCCAAAGATTTCCATTACGTGCTTGATTTTTTATTGAGAGTACCCTGGTTGTTGTAAGTTTGTTTACATAAATGAATGTTGAACTTATAATGACTTACAGTGTAATAGTGCGGTAAATAAAAACTGTGTTAATAACGAGAGGCCATATATTTACATGCTGTTCGAATAGGCAAGAATTTGAAAGTAGATCTCTTCACAAAGCCGTCTCGTCCTTTGATTGGCTCAGTCATTAATTGGAACTGATGCATGGAATATTCATTTGATTAGTAGTGTTTTTGTATCCGAAATTGCATATCCGACTCTTGTTTTACCTCATCTTGAGCGAGGGGAAAGGGACGTAAGAGTTGAGGGAGGAAAAGTTGTATAATTATAAATGGTAGATCGTAGAAATTACATCAGGATTCGCTTTTGTGTAAAGGCCAGGAATTGATACCGATATTTCTATATACTCCTTTGTTTTTTTAACCTTCTCCTTTGTTTCGAGTACAGACGGCTTTTGTTTAAAACTTTGTTGTTGTTCCTCTCTTTGTGAAACATTCTTTTTGACTTTTGCTAAATAGTTAATAATACGAATCGGGAGTCGGCTGGGTCGTCGGTGGGCTTTGATATCGATGATAGCGTTGATGTACATATGGTTTGTGAATGTATAATTATAATAAGATACACCATACAAAACTGTATACACAAGGGCTGAGCTCGACTGTGTAAGTACTGTAGTTTCCCTATAATTGGAATTAATATAATTTACACAATGTAATTTCGGTATGAAATATGGTAGCAATATATTAGTTACATTAAATGGAGTTCGTTGAGAAATAATGAAAGATTCCGTGGGATTTGTTGTTATAGCTGTGTGGTCTAATTGGCAGGATGACTTCGGGTCTGAAGATTGTGGAGGAGTTGTTGATGAAGCTTGAAGCACAAAATATAGTTATACGTTCTGCCTTACATCGTTGCATTAATTTGGTTATATGGAAGTATTAATTTGTGTGTAAATAATGATCGGCGAAATGCTTGTAGGCCGTAATTTACGTCCGTAAATACTTGTTGGGGATCCGGACTGTTTATTTCTGGAACTATATTTTATAGAACTATTTAATATAGCCCGGCTGCCTTATTACGTTTAAGTATATACAGATCTCGTATATCTACATACCTGCATTTCATATTGTAGCTACATTACGTGTAGTTCCGGACCTCGCATATATGTAACCATAAACCGTTTGTAGTTGTGTGGGAAGGGAGTCTCCGAGGTCGGTTGGAATGCAAAATTTTGTACCCGTGATGTTCGATTCATCAGTGGCAAGAGAGGGAAAAGTTGAGGAGGCAGACCAGCTGACACTAATAATGATGATGACTGTTGCTTGGGCATAGGAGCATGTGGAGGGGTCTGGGCAATAATTGTGGTTGGTCTCCCATACTTGTATGTAATATTACCGTCCTTTCATGTTCTTGCGGTCATGCTACATCATCCCGACGCGATGGACGTGTGTTAACAGGGGGCATTATTAGAATGTTTGAGGTCCCGAACGGACTGACCGGGTTGTCTGGATTGTGTGTGTGTGTGTGTGTGGTGGTTCCTCTGATCGGTGTTTATGTTATTGTTGCTGTCGTCTTCCTGTTCTCTGCATTATTGCCTTGATCTTTGATACCTGCACTTGTTTGTGTGTGTGCGGGCATTTGTATGCATGAAATTTGTATCTACCATATGGACGCACTACAAAATGTGTACGGAGTACTTGGTATTTAAAAAAATAAATATAAAGGATCCTGCATTGTACCTCCAGTATAGGCCCAGTTTAACTTTCTACATACAAAAGGCAGATTTCTCCGTCGGTGTTGACTCTCGACCGACTTTTGGGAATAGTGGAACTATTGTTGTTGCTGTTACCCTACACACCTATAAATATATTAAAAGGGTGAGGGGATTTGTGTAACGGCGGAAGTTAGTTTCGTTGTTGTGCTGCTCGGAATTGAAAAAAGCGGAGTTTTGTTAGATGTCGCACTTCCATATTATACATAAGGTTTGATTTTACTTGGGGTATATATTCACATAAGAGGAAATGGGACTGTAGGGGAGAAATAAATAGGATTAGACAAAGCAGGTGATGGAAGCTGGAGTTTCTTTGAAAGCTTCAAGCTCTTTTCCTCGTATAGGGAAGATTCTTTATTTCTTATAGTGAATATAAGAATCTTTATTTCTTGTAGTGAAGTTTCCTTATTTCTTATTGTGAAGACACTTTATTCCATACGTTAAGATGCTTTATTTCAAGCTTTGAAGTTACTTTTCGGCGTAGTGAAGATCTGTTAATAGGCCTCGTTATTTTATTCCCCTGCTTTCTATTAAAGTTCGAGTCTCTAAATGTTTGTGTTGGAACATTGAAGACAGCTTTGCAGTTGGCATTGTGATGAGTTATATGGTGTCTGGTTGTTGTAGGGACGTGGAAAGCTCCACATAAATACAGCTAAAATATCAAGTGTCACTAATTACACATGTTGATGACGGTTATTTTTGGGTAGGAATTCCCTCTAACATTCCTTTGACACTCCCTTATTTCCTCTTCCTTTCTATATCGTCTCCTCACTGTATCGCCTTTCATCTAATTCTTTAATTCCTAGCTTCACCCCACCTCTCTCCTCGTCATTATTACTCAGGCCATGTGTGGCTTCTGGAAACTTATTATTCCTTGACTCTATGTACAGTGTGCTTCCCTTTGTGTATGTGTTGGCACTCCCGTATCTTTTTCCTTCCTGAGTTATCTCCTCTTTGTGGACGTTTACATGGCATTTGATGGCATCTAATTGAAACAGCGTGGATGTTAATGTATGACTGCAAATCCTAATTTGTGTTTATTTTTGTAATTTTTCAGTGTCAGTGACGATGCGGGAAACCAAGAAAGGATTGTCCAGGGTTCAGAAGCTCAAGAAACGACTGTCGAGGAGTTTCGGGCGCTTGAGTAAGTCTTGACTTTTGTGTTGACATTTTTGTATATTTTTAAAAATGCATCTGTAAGGTCGTTCGAGGGAGTTCGAGTGCATCCTTCGGAAAATCATCAAGCTTGAACGATCTTCTTGACTTTTAGCTCTATTATTGTAGGTATGTGTCATTTGAAACGAATGTACGTGCTATCCGCAAGACTCATTGGGGACATGTTAATGTTACGTACATTAGATTTTGTGTCATGGCAACGGCTTGTCCAAAGATGACTTAGTCTTCTAAGCTAACTCCTTAATACCTATAAGCCTTAAGCATGAGTATCTAATCATAAGTATAACATCGACATGGTTCGACGGAAGATTATCTAAATCTACATATATGTAACTTGAAACCTTTTCATGATCCATAAGATAGTTTTATAGGTGTTTTATATCTTCATTTAAGTTGTTTGACTTGTTAGTAACAATTATTTATGACGATTGCAACTATATTGACGAACAAGTTGCTGTGTGGGACTTGATGGGAAGGTTAAAGCGTGTGCACTGGAGTTATCCTAATTTTTAATGTAACGTCTTGGAAGACGATTCTCCTCGCCTCAGTACTTTTCCTCCTATACTAGAATTTTTCAGGCAGTTTCCTCCATCGTATGGCAAGAAGCTCCCGTACTTGACAGTTTATAGGTTGCATTTGTTATAACAGTTTTCTTGTCTATATCAATACGTTAGAAGACAATTCTCTCTTCTGCATTCTCCAACATAGCTTCTGCCCTATAGAAGGTGCATAACATAAATGAAAACTCAATGAAGCTCGTTCATGTTCAATTATGCATAAAGAACTATTATGTGGAACTCTTCACCTTCCCATCTTTTCTTTCTCTCTTTCTTCTTCTTCCTTCCTCCTTCTCAGTGACTGTCTATGGAACATAATATTGGAAGTGAAGGTGTAGTAGCATTCCATTTGAAGGTAGAAAACTCCTGCATATAAATGAAATTTACAGTATGTGCCGAACAAGTACTTTCCACTAACTTTTCTTCTTTTTTCTTTTTCTTACTCCTCCACTACGTACGTTCACTTATCCCTGACTCAGCTCAATGTATATTTAGTGTAAGATCCTGGTAGTGGGATTTATGGGTATAGACACTTTTCCAATTTATATATGTCGGAATAACCGAAAAAAATGCGAAAGTGGAAGCATTTCTCTTCTTACAAAGTTTACGGGCTGTTTTTTAGTACCACTGTCGATGTGCAAAAGTTGCAAAAAATTCTTATTTTTTTGGCAACATCACTTTTTCCCTTCCCTTCCAGTCCATATGCCTTGTTGCATGTATCTGTATGTATAGTTCCTTATTCTCAGGATTGTGTTCAAGGAAAATCGATACATAAAAGAGAAGGAAATTGGAGGAAGTGGAGGGAAGATTAAATTTTAAATGTGAGAAGGAAAAGTCAAAGGGAATTTTTGTTGGTAGACTTGTTCTCTGGTTATTGAGCATTGGGTTTTTAAAGGGTTGTACTATTTTACTGCCATTTCCTTTAGTTATGTGTATGATTGGTTTTGCCTGTAGTCATATACCTATACATATCATCACTTCTTCTTCGCTATATTATCCGATCGTCTTCTCACGATTAGTCGTATGTACATTGTATGTTGAATATTGCTCTGGCCGTATAGTTATGTATGATTGCCTCTTCCGTAGTTACATATTATCTCTCTTCCTCTTGTCGGTTTCAGCGTGTGTATGTGTATGTGTGTGTAAGACAGTCTGTTTCCTTTCTCTCGGCGTTACTTCACCAGCTGTCCGTCCATCTTATATGCTCGTGGTTGTGTATTCAAAAGGAAAGGGAAATGAAAGGAATAGGAAATTAGTAGTTGCTGAGACGATTTCCTCTCATCGGTGTAGTGTGTACCAGTGTACCTTCTCTATTTGTATATTCTATGTATTCAAAAATAGAAGTAGTCTATAAATTCCTATAAAGCCAGACACTCACGATTAGTTTGTCAATATTTCTCCGAAACATGCATTACTACTTCTTGGTCTGACATCACAGTCTTATTGCAACTTGCAATTTATACTCCTCTATGTTTTTGTCTGATTTCAAAATTTCTGTGTTTGAAAATGAATTTCCTTGGGATACTTCCCTCCATATATTTTCCTTTGTACCATCAAAACGAGGTGCTCGAGGGCCTACTCCAACATAAAGTACTATCATAGACGCTACATATATTTTGAGACTGCTCCAAAATATAAATGTTCCGTAATAACTTGAAACTACTTTCATGTTATACTAACGAGCTTCATCTTATTATCTACATACATACTACCTTCATATCTATATGTAATATTTATATTTATTAAAGTTGTCCGTTGTCCCACTAGTGCATACTACTCAAGCCTACCTGAGCCTGTGTGTATTTGTTTGGAAAAGCGCAATTTAAAAAGACCACCAAGGTACTCCTTGACCTTGGCTTGGGTTGAATCGATCTGTGTGAATACCCCAGTTCTCTTTTATGCCTTATATAGTAAGGTTATATCAGGATTGTTATCTTTTTGGTGTTGACGACTGCTGCTGTTGCTGGTTGCTGCTGCTGCTGCTGAAGGTTAACTTTGCATGTCATGTCTGCACATTTGAGAGAGTGAAGCACAAACACGTATGTAAAATTTATTGCGGGGCTTATTATGCAAGTGTTATTATAGGTCTGTGTAACTGTTTGTTCAGGGGCCATATGGAAAGGAGTAGTAGTTGTCGGTAGTAAAAAAGTTATGGCTTTATTATTATGTAACTTCACGTATGGTTAATGGTTTGCTTTTAGAAATTGAATTTTTTGGAACTGTTATTTAATTTTTCTCATCTGCTTTTCTACTTACGATCAGGCCTATATTTCTTTAATAGAAGTAGATGTATATTGCTCTCGTCTATCTATACTAATTGTAAGTATAAGTCTTATAGGTGGATATCTATAAGTATATATCACTTTGGTGAACAGTCTCCGGAGTCGTGCGAATGTTCCCGCTCTTATTTCTCCCAGAGCTCTTCAGGACTTCCTTTATTATATGCCAGCAGCGCAGTGTAATATACAGTGTGTAGCTTATAAGTACGCAGATACCTCTCAGACACACTGAAAGAACTTACTTTATTTGGTTTTTCTGTTCATGGCGGAAGCCTTGGCAAAGTATCGACAGCGTCTACATAGTTATAGCTCACTTGGAAAGTATTATTATTATTAGGTGACGTTATTGAAGGAAATGGATTTCTTTCACGTGTCATAAAACTTTGTAGACTCTGTCTCTCTCTCCATGCGAGTGTCTGTGTGTCTAAATGTGTGTGTGAGCAAGGAATTGATTTAGGATTTCCTATCATCTGTACCTTCAAATAAACTATATATTTCTTCCACATATAGAAATAATATTCCTTTAAAATCATATATAGAACGCTTACCTCTCAAAATGCAGATAGATAAATTCCTTCCAACAGCATTTCCCCCCCCCCTTTTCTGGAGCGATATTACTGATTTGCCAAAAAAATGAGATTTTTGCCAAAAAAGATTCTTCTCTTTTATATCGCTGGAAAATCAAAGTTTTTTTTTGTTATTAGCTTATATATTGAAGACTTGTGAACTGTAAAGCCTCAATATTATGAAACTCTGCACAAACTCCTCTTGGCTTTGAACGGGGAAAGCAAGTAAAATTGCTTGGGGCAAAGTATATGGAGATACATATATTTAAGTTATATAAGGAAAAACATTTGTGTAAGTAGAAAGTGCTTGGTTAAAAGCAATCAATTCTTTGCACAAGTTTTCTATTCTCTTTCTCTCTCTCTCTCTCTCTCTCTCTTTTGCTACCGTATTTCAATATGAATCTGTATACTTTCCTATTAGCTTCACTGTAAGTATAAGCTTTCTTCTTTTCCCTACGTCGTTTTGTTTTTCTCTCTCCTCTTGCAATTGGTCTTTGGTGTGGAGAGGGAGTGTTGAAGATGGAGCCAAGATAGGAAATGGGTCTCAATAATTCATTTTATTGCTAAGGTGAAATTGCGTTCAAGGATCCTTATTCAATAATTCTTTTTTTACTGAGCAGGTTTGTCGTCATTTGGATAAACCCATGGGGTGTTTGTTCTTCTTCATTCCTTCCAGTTTAAAAAAAAATTGTATATTTCTTGAAACCAAAATTTGTAAGTATATATGGATTTCTGGAATTATTCAACCCGAAGCATGTGAGTTGTCCTACCGAAATAATATAAAACGTGATGGATGAGATTAAACGAGATATATTTATTGCGATATAATATTATGGATTTTTCGCACGTTATTAGTATACGTGAGGACGGGAAGTAAGTGAATGCTTTTTATTATTATATGGAGTCCCAGTTTAGACTTATTCCTTGTACTGTCAAGGAGTTTACTGGGACGGAATGGTTGAAGGACCTCGCAGACACATCTGTGCCATCACATCAGAGAGAAAGTTCCTTGTAATGATCCGTTTTTGTGGGAATGACATCCATGTACAACTGTATGACGTCTATTGGGCTACTGGGCCCTTTGTTAAAGTGCTATTATATTTTGCTTGGAGATGATGGCGAATTTTATATTATTGATCCAGGCAGTTACTCATCTCAGGACTCAAGAGTCCATCCTCTATTTTTTGGACAAGACAAGCATAGGAGAATATATATATAGTATGTATACTTATACTATATGGGATCTTTCTCCCGAGACTTATGAGCTCTGAGGTCGTTTGGAGACGGTGTTTATGATAACTTTAAGACGATTATGGTATAAGAATGACCGACGTTATTCCATTCTTTGTTATTTTATAGGTCGGGGGAATTTCAACGGGTCTCTCCATGCCAGATGCATTTGGTTTTCACGATGTGGGTTTCTGTTACATTTTGATATTGTCGCGGGAGTCGTTATTATTGCAAGACGAAGAAGTATTGCAATTTTTTTAAGAGTTTCCTTTTTAGACGTATACTATATAAGTATACAAAAGTTGTGATGTTATGGGTGTGTAGGACTTTTGTAAATATTCCATATGCCATTTCCTCATGGTTGAGACCCAAGGATACAGAATCCTCACAGGCTTGCATGGTAATAATAATGCCCAAGCTCTCCACACGTCATCTGTTGTTGGATGAAGGATGAGTTCCTTGGGCAACTATCTAATGAATTATGTACGATCGTATTTGGCTATATTTGTGCGAAATTCCATGAAGGATTGGAACTCAAGTTGAAGGAAATGGCTGTTGCATACAGGATTTGTGACCATTTTGAGTGAAATTATCGGAGGAATGGAGGGAAGCAGACAGGAAGGGAGAGAGGAGGCAGGACGCGTTATACGTGCGAACACGTAACTACAGATAGTATGTAGTACTTATAATACATGTGAAGGGACAGTTTCTCTCTGCCGGCATCACCATAGAGCAGCCTTCTTCAAGTTATGTTTTACTTATAGCTAACTATATACAAGTATTCGAACTCACCCGCACATATGGTGCATTTGTATATGGACAATAACGTGGAGAAGGATGACTTTCACTGATCTATTTATGAGTGTTTCTAATGTATTTTGATTCCATTTGAGCGAGTCCGTGGGAACTTTACATGACTTTCGATTGGAAAGGGCAGCAGAAGCTATAACTGCGATCGTTTATATCGTCGGTCTTATTTCACTCCGGATTTAAATATGTAAATGGTTTTTTTTCTGGCTGTAAGAAACCGATCTTCTGTTGGTATTTTTGTAAATATATGTATCTATACCTTGTTTTGCTCTATTTTGTGTACATAAACTGGTCTTACGGCTAGTGTCATACCTACATATTGCAGGGCCAAGGCTAATGCATAAAGCAACTCCCACAGACAGACTTATTTGCTCTCGAAGCTCAAGACGTTGTGCTCAACGGACCTTATATTATATCAATTATATTATATCAATATATGTAACTATATGTGATGTGTTGTATACACATATGTATATCTATATCTTCCTATAGGTTATTGAGTAAATGGGATTTACATTTAAATGTTGGTAAGATGATGGGCTGAAAGGTCCCAAAAGCCATTTGCAACATGGGAACTCTCCTCTGCTATCGTCTTTCACTTTTCAACCTTGTGAGTGCAGGACTTTGTAAGAATTGTATCTCGAAACTTGTAAGGATATCTTACATATGTTATATATCACATTGAGTTTCTCTGGATGAGTTTCTGGATCCTGAATTTTCCTTGAAGGTTTCCTCAAATAATTTTTCTTTATTGAAGATCGGACACTGATAGTATAACCAGTCTTCTTGTTTATTAGGCTATTTTATTACTAGGATAATTCTGGAAACGGACCGGCTGAACAATTTTTGATATTAAATCTGCATAATTGTATTACTTTTTTAGTTCTCCATGAGGTGGATTTGCTATACTTACATTTAAAAAAAGTTTTTACCATTGATGTCCTACATTTGTACGAATATGTTTTGGCAGTTTTGGTGTGGATATATATTTTTACTGATTCGTCATAATGTAATAGTTCGGTATATGTATTAAGGCTTAGCATCCTTGGGCAAGATATGTTTGGCGCAGTTTTTGTTTGTCCTATTCAAGGATAAAACTTCCAGAGAGAGAGAGAGTGAGAGATGAAGAATTTAGCTAGCAGATGTAAAAAGCTACTCTATGGTATACTAAACATTGGACATATCCAGCGAAGAGGAACAGAAAAACTGTAATGTGGCACATGAAAGTTAGATTTGGGTAGTTTGAGATGACAAGGAGAAGACACGTTCTCCTACGTGGTATGTATCCCCAAGTGTGTGGGGTTTTAGTGTCTAGAATTTTTGTTATCTTCCGTTGTTTTTGCACAAGCGATACCATATGTCTTGTATGTTTATTCGACTTTGTGCTGTTGTTGTTTTTCTTGTTATTTTCGATCTGTGGGTTTGCATTGCAACACATGAGTGTGAAATGGATACTGAACGGGCCGGGATCATGGGATCCGTAGAGATATTTCGTCCTCGTATATAAGGAATTATGGTCATTATTACTTGGATTTTATTATTATTATTTTTATTAAAGTTGACGCATTAAATATATGAAAAGCTATATGTAACGTCTTGGTTGCTAATAATATTTTTGTCTTCTGGAATCTTTATTTCTATATATGACTAATCTTCTTACACCAAGAACAAGGGTTTACGGGGACACCGTAAACTTCTGGTGCCTCAGAACTCAGAACGCGAGCTTTCGTAGGTTTCTGTATTTTCTGGCCAGCTTTCTATTATAGGGCTAGCTCATCTTTTCTGCAATCATACCATAGTCATGGATGTTGTAGGAATTTCACAAGTTTGACTCAACGCTCTGGAGACGGCGTGTATTGCAGTCTAGTATTTAAAAATTAAACCCCTGCTGAGTCCACATAGAGCATGTGGAAAGACCGGATTTGTAAGGAAATTAGGATAGTTTTCTTCGTCGGAAGTAAAAGGACAAGAAAAAGTTCACGCTTCCATAATTTTGTTCATTTGGCTGAATTTTGATCCCGTAAGTTTTTTTTTGGAGTTTGTGTACGAAAGCCGAGAAGGAATTTATTGGCTTGGAAAATCTTTCGTTAAATTTTTTGTTTTACTTTTCTCATTTTGTTTTACTTGTTCTGTACTCCGTTCCCTTTTCCTTTGCCTCTTCATCGTCATCCTCTTGCTTTTGCTGGAATAATAATTCTCTAAAGTGCACTATAACGTTATATGTACCATTTGATATTCCAGTGATATAACCATATGTAGAAAATGGAGACGAAGACAATAGCAATAGAATATAAGTGAGTTTATCTGCAGGAATTATCTGCATAAAAGTCGCGAGGAAAGCTGCAGGGATATATTAAGGATTCTTTATAGTGAAGTGTATCTATCTATATATCGCCGGGGAAGTATCTTAAAGTACCAATTTCAATGTTGAAGGGATAGTATTTGGTACTTTAGGAGCCTTCGCGGACTATATACTTGAATGTAGTATACACAGTAAATCTATGGTATATAGATGTTTATAAGACTATTTAACATATCGTCTGCGAAGGATCCTAAAGTACCAATTTCCATGTTGAAGAGGTAGAAACTCGTACTTTAGCATCCTTTGCCGACGATATGGAAGGACAAATCCATACTTTGGACATGATGGTTTTAGCATACCAAAACAAATTTTGCCTTTATTTGAGTATTATTGTCTTCCTGACTATATATAAAGCATTATTATTATTATTACTATTATTATTTTTCTCAGGAGTGCCTATATATCGGAGTTGGAGGTATGCCTAATAAGCATAATACAATCCCTAATACTTAATGTGGTACATGGTCTTTTCATACACATAACACCCCAATCTATGGACTCTGTTCGTATGCAGATACTTATTAAATGGCGTATTTGTCTAGAAGAGCGCTCTAAATGTCTGCCTGCCTTGCGATGCATGTTATTCTGAACTCTCGGTAGACTCAAAGAGGGTTTAAGGTAATCGGATGAGATTATAGGAATTGCTTGGGAGCTCCTACCGTAACATATATAGACTTCTTGCATACTGTGACATTGTTGTTGGAGCAGGCCTAACTATTTAATATGCAGGATTTTCTTGTCTATTTTACCATATAAGACCTGATTGTGTAGATACGAGCAATTTTTACTATAGTTTCCTTAATAATGATAGGACGTCCCCGCTCTCAACTGCAAGTTCCTCCGACAAGAGAACCTATATATATTCATGCATGGAATTGAGGACGGAAGAAAATTATTTTGAATTATTCGTCGTGTAGGTTCTGTACAATGCGCTTAGATCTACACTGAGATTTGTTCTAATATAATATATCTATATCTACGTATTATAAATATGTACAGTATGTACTTCCGTTCTATTAAACTTATATGTGGGTTAAGTATAGATACTTGAATTAATTCAGGATACTTATTCTTGTGATTCTAGTAGTGTGTTTTAGAACGTACAATGATATGAGTACGAACCTATACGTGGTTCTTACTATGTGTGTTTTATAATACGGATATACGGACCATGTTATGTATAATTTACCTATGTAATTTAACATGACTGGAGTATATGTGTCTCATTAGTTTTGTAGTACGTTCTATCGGAACTTAGATTCAGGCTTCTTGTCTCAACATAAGCCACCTTTTTTATATGTAAGTGGAGCTTTTTATATATACCTAGGTCGGTCTACATGACAGCCTCCTCTTTGGAAACTAAACGTTCTTGAACTTTATTTTTATTTTTAAGTATACATAAGCGCTATAATAATTAAGTTGACGGTAAAGAGTAATTAGCAAATGTAATTATCAAGTATCCTATGGTTTCACTGAAGATCTACTGTTTTGTTTGTTGGCACAGTGTCCGCTGGAATCGCTCCATGAATTTTGTAGTCTAATTATTCCCTTTGAGTTTCTTATCACACACGCTAATTCCATGTACATGTTCTGATTCCTGTTTTGCATATGGCAGTGTAGATGAAACGCATTCCGACACAGTTTATGAGCTTATTTTGCACTCGGCATTAACAATTAGAGTAATTTTACCGTGTCGCTTTTAAATCCTCAGGATTGTCAGCCAGATCTAGCGATCTATATAATTTTGTATAATGTATAGTAGATGTGTAAATTTTGTGTTATATAGTAAAAAGTATATATGCAGAACCTAGTAGGTACTTATGATCTTGAATAAAGATAAAACGACGGGATTCAAGATTAAACTTTTTTTCTATGTGTGTGTGTACATCTTTATACGATTCTGCCGACGACAGTATCTGAATAAGTGGGAGTTGTAAAAAAAGGGAAGAAAGAGACAAGATAGCTACTAGACCAAAAAAGTAGTTTTGCAATTTTTGATTGACCGAGTACGTGAGGTGAAATAAACATGAAGGTTTGTGTAATAGAGGCATGTGAATTTCTGTGACTACCACGCTTTTAGGAGAAGATGCCGTATAGAGTATCCTAGTTTGGTGCTGTCTGTGCAGGAGGGAAGATTGGAGGCACTTGGAAATTAACGTGGAATTGTTGGGGTGTGGGTCGGAAGTGACATGCATATGAGCTCCCAGACACTATATAAGGAAAGGGTTTAGGGGAAGGCAGTGTGAGTCTCTATGTGGAATTGATAAGTCACGTCCTATGGTGCTCAGTTGGATCTTGCAAAGGAAGACAACCTGAAGAAGGAAGCACACATGGAGCTGCGGATGAAGAACTACTACTAGCTTGCAGTTGCAGCGGTAAAGTATGGAAGAGGAAACAAATAAAGGAAGATGCGAGCGAAGAAGAAGATGAAGGAGGCTAGAAAGCAAGGAAAAGAAAATCAGACTTGGATGGTATAGCAAAAGCCATGTAGTAGTAGTAGAGGAAGGAGCAAGAAACGTAGACGCGAGGAACCCGCAGTGAACGAAAACTAGTAGATGAGGGACCCAGGAAAGGAAAAGTAGACGAGGAACCACATGAAGGAAAAGAATCTAGGAGAAGTCTTCGACGACTGTGGAGAAGTGGAAATCCTTGGAAGAGCGTATGTATATAGGATACGTATACACCCGGAGCAGTGTGGAGCTTGTGTCAGTTGACGAGTCGAGAAGAATTGATCCTCTTGAGTAGAAATCCTACTGTAATCCATGGTCCAGATGCCAATTCCCAAGATGGAATCAAGTCTTCAAGTCATCCTCACTCACTCTGTATTTACAAGGAAAAGTTGTCCAAATGTTCGGCAGCAAGGATGGAATGATTTTATACTTGCCTCGATTGCATCCTATATGCAGTAACTATAGTTTTATTAGCAATGCTAGAACGTATAATATCTTAATATAGATACTATAAAGAACAAAGAACTTCTTTGTATGCCGACCAATTTCACCTTGCAACTCAAGTTCTCAAGTTTGTAGGACGGGTTTAATTTAATCATAAATGCTTCAGCAGCGTTTGGACTTCTGGAAATTACTGAAGTTTATTGTAACTTTGTAACCTCCATAAGACGATGAATTGAAATTCGAGTTTTCAATTACGATTTTTATAATTTATTTGAGATGCAATATTGAAGCAAAATAATTAAAATGCATAAAATAATAATTTGGAAAAATTTAATATAATAATTACTGTAATTAATTTAGTATCTATTAAAAATTGGATTGCATCTAAATCTATTCCTGCACTTACCTAATTATCCTCGCTGGGCTGAACAGGATTAGTACACATTTAATTAATTTAATGAGAGGGAATTCCAGGGTGACAAATGGTTCATCAGAAATAGAATCTATCTTGTTGGCTAAGCTAACATTGACATTCACACCTTTCATCATCCGTCGAAAGAAGCTTCGAATGGATTTTCTTTTCCGAAATTACTGTGTGCAGATAGTCTAGTCCATTAATGCTACGAGTCTGTTGTTTTAAAATGACTGACAATGGAAATCACATGGTTTTCAAATGGTTGGAAGATTTTACGTCCAGTGAAAGCCAATGTAACTTAAATGCTTTAACCCCGTTAATTCGCTGAATAAGCTGTGTGTGCATTTATGCATGTAATGTTGTTTTATAGATCTCTACTTTTTTGGAAGTAAAATATGCGGCTTGGAAATATGTTGTATGTGCAGTGTGCGTTTGAAATGTGTCGGTGATGGTCGGCGAGGAAGTTCATCAGAGACTTACGATTAGTATATAGTTAGTCCTGGCTCTACTTATTTGTACTGACGTATGGAGCCTAATGGTTTTCAGATGACTTGGATTGGATCTACTATGACGATTGTTGTGCATAGCAGGCTGTGCGTGTACAAGATTAGATGTAAATGTATAAGTACAGAGGATGACTGATAATACGTAACATAAACAATATGCATTCATAAACATTACCGGCATTAATCCTGGGAATGAGATTTTGAGGGCAGGAGGAATCCAATCCAATCGAGACCTATGAAGTCAATCTGGCGCTGTTGGTGATTAATTCTATCAGATTGTAATTTACTACTCTGGACATTTGTTAACTCTCTTTTGCTCCACTACTCTCCTGCTCCGCTCCTAGAGACCCGTCAGTGTATTACACTCTACGTTGCTTCTAATCATCGTCAGCATGGCTCTTCTGGCATAGTGTGGTATGCCTTGATGTTATTGATGTATTGCACTCACTGTTGTACATGGGAATGTAGATAGCTGTGCGTCTACATTTCCATTCTGCCATTCTCCTCTGTGTGCATGCTTCAGTTCCTCTCTCTCTCACTCCATATTTCTGTTTATAGTGCAGCATAAATCTGTTAGCGCGTTTTTGATGTTGCTCGATACCAACGATAATGTCAGTAGACTAGTATGTATTTGAATGCATCAGTGCAGTCTCCTCTCGCTTGTTTAATTATTAGTAACTGGCGTCGACAGAATTACGAACGATTGGAATCCCGCGTTTTTCACACAGGATTTCCTTATTGAAATTACAACCTGGATTAAAGCTTGGTTGGGTTGGTTGCTGTGTGGCTAAAAATGACGGAGCAGCAGAATGTAGATTAGATTAGAACTTAAATTGTTACACACTCGCTCTACTCGCAGTCACTTTTGGAGTTGGTTTTGGTTCTTGATTTTTGGTGTTGGAATATTTACTTTAAAAGAAGTTGTAGTTTCAATCGTCTATAATATATGTATGAGGTTTGCTCTCATGCCAGTGGCTTTCAACAAGAAGGCTATGTTTAATTTAACCCATCTCCATTTATATCCTGGTGAATGCATTGGGATTGAGAAGAGAAGCCTTGAATGTACAGAGTCTTCCTGCATTATAGTCGTGTTCGTGGAAACCTTGGCTTGGCAGGAGAACTCTGTCTGTTTTATCCAGCTTCTCACTGTTTGCTCTCTGTCTCACTATCTCGCTCTCTCTCTCTCTCTTTTTCTGCATAGTCTCGACATTATCTTCCTTCTATTTTTTGGAGGATAAGCTTTTATACATATAAGACTAGTATAACGAAATGCTGATTGGATTGAATCTTTTGGAATCGGATCCGGAATTCAGATCAAAAAGATGGGTTGTGAATTGGAAGGGAATGAATAGGAAAATGGTAATGTGAGATCACCATAGCAGATGAGGGTGTCAGAGGAATTTTTTCTTTCTCTATGGGTTGGTATTACAGGGAGGAACTTGTGGAAATTTGGACTTTATTTGAATGAATTCAGTTTGGTGTATAGAATGTATAGGAACAATGGTTTTCAATGTGTTGCTTTTTCCAAGTCCAACGTTGAACTTTACAGTTCACTGTTTCCATGTTAGGCCGAATGCATGGCTATATGGCTTGAAGCGGAATATTGTCGGAGTTACTTCATTGATATCGGATATCAGTGATAGAAGTGAAAGCTAGTAGTATAGTACAATGTAAGTTGTTGAGGAGGTGCAACGTGCATTTTTATTCTGTAAGGTCGGATAACTATTATATAGCGCTTTTTGTAGCTTGTTATGTATTTTCATCAAGGTTAGATTTAGGTTGTTACTATGTTCTTCAAGACTTTTTACTTCGATATTCCAAAGCGTTTTAGATGGATATGTTCGAAAATGTTCTTTTAACCTGTAAGACTTTTTAGCTTGTTATACGGCTTAAGGTTGTTTTAGTTTGCTGTATTCTGGAAGACTGTTTAGTATGTAATGTTCTTTCAGTTTCGTTGGTCTGCTATGTAGTGTGCGTTTTATTGTGAGTTGGAAATTTTAGTAGCCTCTGATGGTATTTTTATAGAGTATCAACCAGACTTACTTAAATTGCCTTGTTGTTATATATTTGAGTTGACAAAAAAGGCGAAGTTGGAGGGTGTTTTCTGTCGGTTGCACAGGGTTTAAATTTCCAGAGAGGAACACAAAGCAGTTCCGTAGATGTTTGGAGGCAGGTTTGCCATGGCGAAGCTATACTGCTATGTATATGTTCTGTTGTTGAATAAGCTGTGGGATTTTGCTCAACTTTTCTTTCTCATCTCTCCTCCTGTTACCCATACACACAGTGAATTTTACTTGATGAAGCTAGGGAGAAGTCTTAGTTGTAGGGTTGGCGTTGGCAGGGGTGCACCGATTCAGTAATAGTAGGGATGCCCTGACTGGGGAAGAAAGATGTATGCTCTTTCCTATTTAGAACCCTCGGGGTGACGATGTTGAGTGAAAATTGGCGAGCTTCCGAATTTATTAAGTTGACGGTGGTGGTGGTGTGTGTTGTATGGTGGTGTCTACTGTGTTGTTCTCTCGAAAAGATGTGAGTCATTTTGAAAGAGAGATGGTTCACGTTTCGGTGCTCTCGCCCTGTGCAGCATGTTAGTTGCAGTAGAGATACCAACTGTGGATACTGAAAATAAGGATTTTAAGCCTATTAAAGTATGACTATGCACACATCTGTATGTAATATTATAGCAGGGGAAGGTAGTGGAAAAGCACGATGATCTTATGTTCCTACGTGTGGATGCATATGTAAAAGGCATTTTTGTTTTGGGAAAGTAGGACCAGAAGACAGGGACAACACTACGGGGACACTATGAACTTCGCCTACTTCGATGTTCTTGTTGGTGCATGAGATGATGTGATTTTTTCCTGATTCTCTGACAGAGTTTTTTGATGCAGGATCTATGATCTGACTATGAGTGCACCTGTGTGTGTCCTTATAAGTAATGAGACGTTCCTAAACATACATCCATCCATTCATAGTTTATGTAGTTCAAAGACCTTGAGTATGAATTTAAATAATATGATTTATCTTGGTAGTTGTAGTAGTTAACCATGAGAAATTTCTTATGTGTGTAGTTAGGTAGAGTGAAGGAGACAATTTTCCCCTCATTATGATACATTATGATGATGGGATATTTGAGTTCCAACGGTATATCAAGGTGTTGGTGGAACATTCCGAACCTTAATGAAGTCTGCAGGAATGCTTTTGCAATAACAAGCGTGGCTGGTGGAGCAGCTGAGTGTCCTGGATAGGAATTCTGATACTTTTTTCTCCATAGGCGCTTTCTTTTTGCAGACTTCTTGCATTCCTTACAGCTCTTAGTTTAGTTATTTATACATAAACTTACCCTTGTACTATATTGTGCATAACAAGCTTTTCTTATAACGCACTTGGTAAAAAAATTGAAGCAGATGCTACTACACACTCTGTCCTGACACTAACATCAATATTCCAGTCTACTTTGACGGAATACTTTCGAAGAGCTGCTGTTGAATTTGCATTAGTGTAGTCCTGCTGCATTGAATTCTTTCGGTGAATTCACTGAAGACTGCCAACATACTTCTTTCTCCTTGTATGTGTTAATATTACGGGTTCGTTAGTATGCGTGTATGTGCGCTTGTGTTAGTATGTACATTTGTATGTGTTTGATATGTCAAGTGTGAGAAACCAAATGTTATGGAGCAGAACTCACTTGGCAGAATTTCCTTACAATGAATGGAAGACTCGAGTGGTTTTTCTTGGATTCAGTTATTTGATACTGTACGTACGAACGTAGTAGATGAGTCTGAATTATGAAAAGGATGGAAAGTGAAAGTTACAATTTATAGAGCTGTATTAGACGATGACAGTAGAAGTTGAAGATTAAAACGTCAAAAATCATTAGTCTTGTTGTTATCGAACATCTTTACTATGTTGGCTATGCACTATACATACGTCCTGTACATACGTCAGGCTTGGTCCTTCTCCTGTCAGTATTCTTGGGAGTTACACGTCATTCTGCCGGATTCAAGATGTTCCACATTTATTTATGTTCATCTCTTGAGTTTTAGCACTACATACATACTATACATATGTGCCTTCTTTAAAAGTGGTGTAAAAGATGTGGTTACTTTATGCCACGTAAAGGGAATGCAGAGTTTGAAATTCGCTTTGAAACACCACATAGGAAGATCCAGTTTGTTAGACTTTCCAACTTGTTCAACCATTTAATTTCCAAAGGATCTAACTTTTGGCTAGATTTGATTTTGTAGCGGGAAATTGAATAGTAGTTAGTGGATTTTTTGGGATTCCGGATTTGAACTTTCATCTTGTGCACTAACACACTTGTGCTTTCACACTGCATTAACTCCATTTGTATACGTATATCTATCTATACTAGACACATGTGAAATCCTTCGATCACAATCCTTTGAACACATATGATAAATCTTCAAGTACGGCTAAAATATTTAATTTGGTCAAATTTCAAGCCTGCTTTTGACATATAAGTATAGACACATATAATAAGAAAGCTTCTTTAAGATTTATTTGTGCAAGAAAAGCGCAAAATAAGTAGATTCAAAGTTGTGTTTGTCTATGTCCGCAAGTTTCACAAAATATCTTTTTTGGCGGGACTGTCGAGTATATTTTATAGTTTTGTGACGAACATGTAATACATTGGGCTGATTGTATGGATACATATCTGTGTATGTAAATATCTATATACCTTTGTGAGTACATGCCTTACAGTATCTAGTATAACTCTTTTAGAATTCAATGTATTTACATAGAGTTGTGGTTGTGGGAACGCGGCGGGTTTCTTTTTCAAGAATGTGAAAAATACTTTTGTGTGTCTGGAAGGCTTGAAGGAACCTCTGGTCTGTAATGTTCATGGTAGAAGACAGTGCGTGGGAGACGGATGTAGATGAACATTTCCAGATTTCCTTGCCTACTGCTCCTAAGTTGAGCATAAATCATGTACAAGATGAACCTCCTGTCTCCTGCTTCTGACTGCCTCTATAGCATTATATGTATATAGAGAGCAAGGCAAAGGATTTTTATCCTGATTTTCCTTTTTTCCCTCAACTTTTCTTCTCTTCCAGTCCTTGCGTTTTCCAGTCTCATTCACATTTCTAAGGATTTCTCCTTTGTGGACTCTTTGGTACACTGGGTTGGATGTTTTTGGAGGAGGACAGGAATCTTGTACGGAGAGAGAGAGAGAGAGGCTGGAAGAGCTTTGATTTCTTAATCGATGATGTTTTTCATCTTTGGGGCACTTTTTCGGCACTACTTACACTTACTGGAATTTAACTTCTGTTGGAGTTTGGTTTTGTGGAATTTTGTGCTCAAGTGCTTTGAATCATTACTTTAATTTTATGCTTCAGTTTATCTCACCCGTTAATACTTGATTCATTAATTTTGATTACTAGATTGTTTATTTTTTATATTCCAATTTAATTTTAATCTTTCTAATTAAATTTACCAGCGATTTTGCGTGTATTAAGTGCTTGTGTGGGCGGATGAGACTTGAACGATACTACCGAAGCACTATCTTAGTAACTCTTGTGCATAGAAAGAGGACTTTGGTAACTGTCAACTACATGGAGGGGACTATACTGGATATAGGAACTTATGGTGCTTGAATTGCATCTGGCTTGCTCAAAGGAGCCTGCTCTGGTTTTTTGCTCATCCTCCAGTATTGCCATTGTCTGTTGATGCGAACTTTTAGGGGATGAAGATGGACTTTGAAAGCAATAGAGCTACAACTATTACCAGGGACTACTTGGAATACAAAGGAGAGAGGAAGAACCTCATGCTGGCAAGCACTATATAGTATATATATTGTCATAGATATGAGCACTAAAATTGTGTCTATATGGGCTTGACTTCTATGAAGGAGGGCTATAGTTATGTACTTTTAGACCATTGTGTATGTTTTGTTGGCTGTACTCAGTACTCATCTTGATCGGATTTATCGGTTTTGGCTCGCTTCCAAAAGTCTCCTATACTCTACTACTTTGGCGTAAACTTTTCATCATGTCTTTTTTGGGTCGAGCTTATTCTCTCTCTTTCACTATCACACTTTCACTCTTACCCTCATGGCATATACCGTTGTATACCTGGAAGCGTAGTACGTTACACTATAGCTATATGCCGATATAGTCGGTAATGACTTATAAGATCTTTCGTCGTGAGCTTGAGTTGCTACGTGATCTGAAGCTTATGAGGCATACGCACAGTTTAATAAGCAAGTCCTTATAGGAATTTTACATTGAAATTGCATACCATGATTAAAACCACCTTGAAAATCACAAATTTAACACAGTGAAGCTCGCTATGTTGGTAATAGTAGTTATGTACAACTATACGAGTTTGTAGAAGTTCCCTAAGTGGGAGACATGCTGAATATTAGCAATAACTCCAGGGAAGGTGAGAGTGTGAGGTGTTTTTTTACAAGTGGATCTCTCTGTCTCTTTCTTTCTCTCTGTACTTCACAAGTCTGTCTCTCTGGCTTTGTCTGTGATAGCTTAGTCTCTCTTTGCCTCTTGCTTTCTCTCTCGGCTTCTGGCTCATCAGCAGATCCGGAAGACTTCTTGAAGGGCGAGGAGTATACAACGGGTGATATTGATGGTGATGACGAGAAGTGAGACAAGACAACTTTTCACACATTCCCTATCTTTCTCTCTCTCTCTATCTTGTCTCTTTGTCGTTTTCCTTCCAGCCCATTCCATGTGATTTCTCCGATCTCTTGTCACTGTCAGTATGTATGTTATCAGGCGACAAATTCTACGTCTACAGCACATGTTTGCATGTTTTAAGGCACAAAACTTTTATATGTCGGGCAATTCTGTTTATGGCGAAGACTGAAATCTTGAATGTTTTTGGTAGAAAGCCGAAATCTCTTATGTTGCAGAGCGAAATTTCTCATATTTAAAAGTGAATTTTGGTTCGTTGGAAGACGAGGTTTCTTACTTTTGAGAGCCAATTTTCCTATGTATGAGAGGGAAATGTTGTATGTTGAGAAGCGAAACGTGATGTATTTTGACTGTGTTGATGGGAAAATGTATAATGTTAAAAGCAAAATCTAATGTTGGAGATGTCGTGTAGAAAGCATTGCGTATGCATGAAACCAAAAAATTTGTATTACATGCCGAGACACAAATTCTCATGTTTCTATAGCGGCACAAATTCTAATGTGAGCCTGGGAATACACATTTCCTTCCAGTCTTCTGAACTTGAGAGAGAAGAGCAGATTTTTTGGTAAAATTGTGTGAGCAGTTTTATCAGTGTTGGAGAGCTTTGCGAAACTGTTTTGGATTTGTAAGCCGGAAAACTGATATCACACACAAGAAATATAGTATCTTCTATGTACAGAAGTAGTAGTATTATTCAGAATTTTTCAGCGGCAATACACGATTTTTTTCCCTTTTTTCTCTCTATTCTATTGATACCCATACATAAGACGACAAAATGCAATATCCTGTAAAGAGATACGGTTTACAAAGGAAATTGATAGGAATATCAGTTTGTTGCAGGGTAAATGGCTTTTTGACCGGGGAACCGATTCATTTCTGAAAAGGATGAACTTGTCCTTATAATGTCATGCCAGCCTACATAGATTACAGCATTTTTTTTTTAAATTTGATTTTCGCTTGAATTTTCGACTGCTCTGAAAATGTTGCTTGATAGGTTTTTTGAAAGTTAAAAATCAATGCCCGTGTACTGTATGTTGAGTATACACGGACAATCAGATGTTTAGCAACTTCGCGGTATTGTGCTTGTGGAGGTGGTTGACGATTAATTTATTTCAATGCATTGTATTCACCGAAAGTTTATAATAGTGTTTATAAGTTTGCTTCAATTTGTCAAAGGAATATTTACATAAGAATGTAGCTTAAGAATTAAGATACAGATATATGAAGATACAAATCTATAAGATACAAATAGAGGTGTCTACATATTTATGAAAGGCTGGATTTTTGTTTTTGAGTGATGGGTAAGTGTGGTAGATGAGAGTGAAAAAAGTCCTTGGAGAGTATGAAAAGGGATTGAAAATAGTATTTTCCCAAGTGAGTGTCGTCATATAGGTAACCCCCGAGGAAAGTCAAAGATGGGTTATATTGTCAGGAGTTGGCATGCCCTTTGATTCAATTCCGCTGTACTCCGCTGCCTCATCTCTTATCTCCTGCGTATTCAATTTCCATTCTATAAGTATCTGTATAGATGCTTACTACATTGTATATGGCTTTAAACTTTTGGTCTCTCCACTGAACTTCATGTAGTAAACGCCTGCATGTATGTATGTATATGCTCCTCTGTTCATCCCTCTCCTTCCTTGCCGTTTGTTTTAGAAAGTCTCATCACTTGTTGTATTTTATATACTTACGTAATGCTATACTTGGGTGTGTTATACTTATTTAGGATATACTATCATATACTATACGATATCTTCTGTACTCAAATGAAGTGTGTGCATATCATGAGTAGGGTTCATCGTTGTGAAAGTTATGCTATCTAATGGGGAAAGTGCTCCAGGAGCTGCTACTGCATGCATAAGAACTTATAGGACTTTATCCCTTTGACAAAGGAAGAACTGAGGAGTACGACGATGACGACGCTAAGGTGAAGACAGGAGGAGGAGGGTGAGCGGGAAGTGGAAAAAAGGTTTATATCTTTGTGATTGATCGATGTAGCTCTACATTGTAATGTACAATGTATATCTGTATCTATGTATAGGTATACTTATATCATGTATAGCGGAATGTTATGTATATGTTTATATAGGCTTATTGTGTAATGTATATTCTACTTTTGTATATGCAATTTTATTGTATGAATATATAACCCCCGTTTTTTATTATTATGACTTGATTCCATTGTCCTCATCATCATGATCGTCATGACGCTGTTAGTATTTGGGCAAGATTTATTGTAAACCTTTGTCTCTCCCACTCTTTTTGTCTATATTCTCCATTTCTGTACTTATAAAAAGGAATGTGTATGCTCCTACAAAGGAGACCTTATTCTCCCCCTCCTTTTTTCTTCTCTTCTCCAATCTTTAAACAAATCTCTTTTGAATATTTAATTAAAATGTGTCTTCCCGGGCGACTAAATCCTGGTTTGGTTGTATGACGTATGCTCTTTATTCCGAATTCAATAGGGAAATTGTCTGTTTGGCCAACCCGACTGTTGCTTTTTTAGCTTGTTTATGTATGTACATACATGCATATGTATATATAAGTACTACTTTTGTGATTGGTGGAAATTTTAATAGAATGGGAATGTTTTTATTAAATAACGATTTTCGCATTTTTTGTGAATTTTGAAGTTCTAGGGAAAATTTGATTTCTTCGCTATATAAAATACAGAAATGCTATTAGTCAATATAAGTATCTATTTGTATTTGAAATGACTAAAAAGTTGTACCGATGTTGTCAGTTGTTGATGTTAAAAGACTCTAACGACGAATTATCCAGCTGAAGAATTTTGTGATTGCGACGACTCTATGATGTTATTCTGTAAAGGAAAGCTCTGCTCCGGAGGGTTTTCGTGGAGGCAAAAGTGTTTTTCAGATGACAACAACAATAATGTATGAAAGACTCTGAAGTGAAATATCTTTAAAATTGGAACTAACGCCACACTGCCTTATATTTATACTTATACACAACAGTCCTGATGCTTCGCCATGTGTTTTGGAATGTTTGTACGTGTTTTTTCCTTTGACGTACTTTCTAATGAGTTCTGCCTGTACAAGAGATGTGCCTGAAAGGCTTAAAGTTTCAAGCTCAAACTTATGTTAACCCTGACTTGTGTGTAGAAAGTATCTATCTTATAGTATGTTGTACGTACATATAATTATATGTTCGACATGCTCGGGAATTTTCTGGGAAATGCTCTGCATACTTATATACTTGTATACTGGAAGGCAGTAAGGCTGACAGTGAAATCAAAGGACTCGTTACACACTCTTGGTGAAACTCCAGTGTAGCAGTAAAATATTTAGTGTGAGGATGAAGTTAAAAGAGTTTAACATGACTCGTATAGTCTATAGTTGTTGTATAAGGCAATAGCGTTGGGAAAGAGATGTGTAAAAGTTTTGACACAATTTCATTATTCCAGGGCATCTAATGGTGGCGTTGTGAGTTTTTGAGAGTTGAGTGTATGTGAATGCTAAAAGCTCGACTAGAAAGGAAAAGTAATCTTGTGAGGACGACGTATTCAAATCAGCTCAAAAGCCAATGTTCTTGAAAGTTGTTAGAGAATAAGATCTTCTGACAGTTTGATTATTTTCACGCTCTAAATGTACAAAAGTGGTTCATCTTCTATCTGTTTTTATATACTCATTACCGTGATTTGAGAGGATGTTATACTCTAACATACGTGCTCACTTGGATTTCCTTCTAGTATACAACCTTTATATTTATACTTACATACTCTACTGAAGGTACTGAGGAGGATGTGCATCTATTGTGTACATATAGGTATATACTACACTCAACATCTTCATGTCTCCACTCCTCGTCTCTTCTCGTTATTCACTCCTCCAAAGTATTGCTCCATATTGCACCTGATTGAGTTGTCGGTCTTAGTTTGACGTTCCACAGATTCTTTCTTGCCTTCGGCTGGTAAGACTCCTCATGCAGGGCTGTCCTCCTGAAGTTGTCGCCAATTGAAATTTTAGACGTTGACTGGGTTTTCCCAGTGAATTTGACGTTCATTTTTCCCCGTGAATATAACATTGTGTTCTTACTTCTTACATTGGATTTAAATTCATTTGTTGATGACTTCGTTTGGTTATGCATTCTTTCCATTGTTCTTAATATTTTCCTGGGTTATTGGTAGGAATTTAACTACTTTTGGATGATCAAACTTAACAATTTTTGGGTTGAATTTAGCCGCACCTTCACTTCCTATTCTGTTTTTGCATTAAATTTAGCTGTTTCTATACAGTTTGTGTAAGTTGCTTTGAACTTCGTTTGCATTGCCTTGAAGAGAACGAGCGGAAGTGTGCTGTGAAGATTGAGAAAGTGTCTTTATCTGTTGCTGTTACCATGCGAGAAAATTTAGAATTAAGATTTTGGCTTTATTGTTTCCGGGTGACTAACCTTCTGGGCAGAGATGTAAGCCTGCTAAACCCCCACTGGCTCATCTAATTTTGAAGTTCCATATAGTAGTGCAGAGTACACTTCGGAAAATACAGTTGTAAAAACAATCTAGATTTAGTGGGAGTTAATGATACTTCTGGGTACAAGAAGTTGATGGTTTGCCGAGGACTACGGGAACAGGCTCCATAGGGTTGACCGTAAACTTATTTATTTTTGTTGATGCTTTCCTGACGGAAGTGTTTCTACCACAACTCATCCCACTTTGGCTTCACGATTTAATTGCCTTTCTATTTAAAGGTCATTTCGTAGTTTTGTTTCGCTTCTTCATAGAGTTCAGATGTGTGTCTTCTCAAGTTTGCATCTCCGTAGTAGATCCTTCATTGTAATTTGCATCTCCAGATTTGTTTGAACAGTTTGGGTCTGCAATTCTATTCTTCTATTAGTTTGTGTGTCACTTAAAGTTTGTATTTTCTACCTCTTTTATGTAATTGTATACCTTGCGGCTTCAGACATGTATAGTTGAAGACCTTCTCTTATTTCCCTTGAAGATGACTCCAAGACTGGAGGATACGGGAAGATAAAGGGTAGTAATTGGTTTGGACGACGAGTATGAGGCTCCCTATACTTGGCGTTATATGCGTTTCGTTATTGGGACAAGTTTGCAGCTATTTATTATGTAAGCGGAATACAGGGGTATTGTTTAAAAGAAGAACTGCCGACTTTTCTTATTTGTTTTTGCGCAAAACCAACTTGGAAAATTGAGTTGCTGACGAGCGAGGAGAATTCGTTAAGCTGAAATTGTTGTTCAAGTTTCAGTTTTACGCTCGATGAAGATAGACACTACGTATATAAGGATATCTCTTTTGCCTGGCCCCAAATCGCATTTCTTCAGCATGAGATTTTAATTTTGATTTTAAACTTTCGTTTGTTGTTTGACGGGCTCTTTTGTTGTTGTCAACCGCATTTGTAACGCCTCAACAACCTTTCTGACTTTGCAACAACGAGGTTTGTTTTTGAAGCTCCGTAACTTCTTTCCTATGACGAGCTCTATACTTCGTTCTCCTGCGGTGCTAAAATGAGATTTATTTTAAAGTAATTTCAGTAATTTCAAATCTTTAAATTATTGGACATAATATGTTTTTAAGTAGTGAGAATCTAATGAAGAGAGGATTTCCCGAAAAGTTGTTACAGAAAATTAATTAGTATTTACCGAATGAAAATCCGATTTATTACTACATACTTTTAGTATTTTACTTTGTATTTACTAAGCTTCAAAAGCATGGGAAAGTTGGATTGAAACGAAGGCTTGTAAGGGTTTGATGGCTTAATGCTGAACTTCTTGGAAGTTGAATTGTTTATGCTACAACGGAAGCAGATATTTTGGAGTTGGTGGATGAATAGAATTTTGCTAAGAATTTTTGTATTATGAATGGTGAGATTTTGGTGGAAGTTGAAGGATTTTATTACAGGAAAGAAAGTATCGGCGTGAGTCTTTCTCATTACTGACAGTCTTGCAGTTGACAGTGGCTGGATTGGATGTTGAATAATGTTGAGGGCTAGATGAACAAGTTCGGATCCCCCTGCTGATTTCCCTCTCTTTATCAAGATTCGATTCAATCTTCCCTCTTTTCACTCACTCCGCACTGTGTAGAACACGTCCATACCTCTATAACCCACAGAGCAACCTCCGTTTCATTACATGGAGAAAGGTTCCGTCGTATACGGAAGGTATCCTCCGGATTTGTCATGACAAGTTCATGGAAATTTATCTAATTTCTACGCCTAAGGGGCTATTGAATTTTTCAATACTTATTATTAAACCCGTTTTTACTGATGTAATTTTAGGCCGACGACAACGTCTTACCCTTGCCATCATTGACGCAATCTTTTCCAGTCCCCTGGCTTTTAATAGATTTTTGAAAGTAATTTTTTTTATTGAGCTGACACGCATCTCCACCCCGACCTTCTCCCTCGAATGACTTTTTGACAGTCGTCTCCTTTTACGTGATGTTTCGTTTTGGAATTTGGAACTTGTAATGACGTGAAATTGAAGAAGTTGTGATTTCCCCGATCTCAACTCAATTTCGTGGGTGTCAATGAATTTAGTTTTTTTTGAGGAAATACGGGTAAAAATAGACGTTTAAGTGTAAAAATAAGTTTTTTTTAATCAGAGTTTAAAAAAGGAAATATTGCAATGTTTTGGTTAACATGACAGGTGGAGAGAGGAGGTAAAAGCGCTAATGTAATTGTAGAAGGGTTAAGTTCCGGTTGATAGAAAAAGATTTGCGAGTTAACCTTTCGGAAAGTGGCTGCAGTTCCAGAGGGTTTTGCCCTATTTTTATGTATCTATAGAAATATGATTGGTTTGGTTTGCAGATACGGCGAGAGCATAGCAGATATGTATAGCATGTACAGATATCCATGTAAGACGGAATATTTCTATACGTAGTGGATCTTTTGGGTGGGCAACAGGAGGAGATTATTTCGTAGTAGTGTGAGGAAGGACCTTATGAAAGGCATGCAAGTAGATTAGAGGCGGACAATGAAGACAGGAGAAAAAGGTCAGGAGTGATGAAAGACTTTGGTGAAGGAATTTTGTCTATTATGACGAGACATATGTATGTGAATGAGCATGGGTCGTGTTCTTATACTTATATAATTAGAAAAATATATCTATATTTATTTAGTATATATATTTTTTTTATCAGTGTATAAACCATGGTTGACTGGCTTCTAGTTAAATGTCAGATTGGGAATGAGAAAGTTCATGTGGAAACAAGTTCCTCCTGTTAAGCTTTTTTCCGTAGTTTATTCTTTGTTGGTCGTCTTCATCTTCTCCTTTCTCTGGCAGTTTTTAGCGGCTCCTATTCCTATCCTGGATTATTTCTTAGCCCTTCCAATGATTTTTACGTCGTAGTTCATTCTTCGGATTTTGTCCCAGCGGATTTTTTGCGGATTCATTATACTCGTTCCTTAGTCGAATTTTTTCTTGTAATTTCTCCTAGTTTTTCCTACTTGTCTTCGAATTTTATGTTGTAATTGCGCTGAATCCATACTTGTTATTCCTTCGGATTTTTTCTGGCAATTTTTCCAGATTTTTCCTGTCCCTCCTTCTTCGGCTTTTTTTTAATACTTTTCCGACTTTTTTTCTGGTCATTCCCATCGTTTGTCCCGATGTCATTTCCAGCGATGGACTAGACAGGGGAACTAAAGGGGGTAAATGTAACTTGGAACTCAGGTTTCTTTTCCTTGAGTGTTGTTTCGCGTCTTTCTTTTTTCTTTGTCCGCTTCCTTCCTCTTTTTTAAAGCTTAATAATAGAGCTGACGACGTTGTTCGTTTTGTCGGATCTCGGCCTCCGCGGACTCTTTTGTGTGTGTAGGTATATAGATGTTCATAAACGGGTAGTTTATTTATATATTATGCCTCTCAGTTATTTTTTACATGTCGGTAAGGCTCTTCCTGGGAAGTTATGGAGCGGTGTTGGGACGATGTAAGATGACATGTATGTAATATTCCCGCTTGTTCAGTCTCTCTCATGGGACTACCTTCTCCACCAGTTCGGTTGAGAGCGGGAGTCTTTTTGGTCAGTTGATAATAAACACTATGGTTATAGGTTTACTACATACGGCATAGTCGGTGGGATATTTTTACTTATATTCTGACGCTGTTCAAGCATTTTAGAATAATGCTTTTTCACATTTTCCATTCAATCTGCAACCTGTGGGGACTCCATGCTTGGTCAACCTTTTTTAGATACATCTAAAACTGTATGTAGAAAGGTTGATGGTGGTAGTGTTATTTTTGGTGATTTACATATCGTCAGCGGAAGATCCCAAAGTACAAATTTCTACCCCTTCAACAAAGAAATGGGTACTTTTAGATCCTTTACCGACGATATTTGCCGAATATGAGAATTTTTAATTCTATACCTTCAACCAATGATCATCGGGACATTTTTTCCCAATTTTCTCATGCTTTAGGAATTGATCCTCTAAATTTCTAAATTGAATTTACACAACTTGAGAGATGTGACAGTTACATTAATTCTAGAAGAGAAGGGAGTAAGTTATCGGATGAAGTGATGTTTAAACATTGAGGTACATATGATGGGCTGACTATGTCTCATTCTTTATTATAACGTTACAGCCTTCCAGTGCAAGTTGAAGCCCGAGTATTTTTATGTACTTTTGGCACACAAGCCGTTTAGTACATGAAGCGGATAAATCAAGTGAGTAGGAGCTTGTTAGAACAAGATTCTGTAAGCTTCCGTTGACTATACCAACAAGTATCTTTAATATGTATCGGGTACATAACCGTTCTACTGCAATAGTCATATTATACATAAATAAAGCATACGCCGTCCTTATGGTTATTCTCACACTGTATTTATATTTGAGGGTGCGATATTTCGGCTGTATGACATTGATGCAGCACTATGTGAGAACATATGCAATTATATGTTGCATGCTGTGAGGTGCATGATTATAACAGATATTACTACTGCATGTTTGCTCATCTCATGGTTATGTATGTTGGACTGCAATCCCGTGGAACACTTGGGTTTTGTTGTTCAAGTAAGACATTGGAAAGTTGTGAGGGAGTGTGAAGAAACCGTGAGTTAATCCTGAACTTACAAGCTGGAACATTTGGAGTACTTACACTAAGGAGCATCTATCTATTATAGCTATCTTTATGATGAGGGTGGTTTAGTCTATGAGGAAATACTTGTCATAAGATGTCTGTTTTTGAGGGAGTGAAGTTCCCGTAGTAGTAGTAGCTCCTTTTTTACTTTCTATGCTTAATATACTTTGAGTATATAAGTCTTATAATCTTGGAGTTTTACTTTTGTGTAGTTTACTACTTATAATGTTACTTGTATGTAGTTAGCTGCGCTTCCTACGACTACAACCTTGTTGTTTGTGCTATGCATTTAAGTGGGAAGAGCTATTTGGGAAGTAAGTGAAAGGGGATCGTGGGCCGATCTCCTTTCACGCCGTGTAATGTGGAAAATACTGAGCCAAAGCAGAGTATTAATTTCTTTCGTGCTCTGCCCCTCCTTCATGCCTCTCTTTATCTCTCTCTCTCTCTCTTCTGTGTCTACAAGAGCTGGAATTCTTCTCATGATTGCTCAACCCCCTGTCGGACTCTGTTTTCACACGTCGCTCTCGCAATCTTTATATAGATCTATGTACCGTTACGATTTCCTGATGGGGATCAATGTAGATACGAAGATCATCTTATCGAGCTCCACTCCTCGAGTGTTTGCTCTCGAAATGTTCTAAAGCCCGTATAGTCTGTCATTTAAGTTGGTATGGTGTTAAACAAAGATCGACATGATATTCAATTATTGTTCCCAGTTGTAAAGTTTGTCATGAATTTCTCTGTTTTGCAAGGAAAGTTCATGAGGTTGTTATAAAAAGATCTTCATGCTTTCCCCTCATGGAATTGTGTAATCGAACAGGAGATAGATTTATCGAATCTTGGTGCAGTGAAAGTTAATGTTGGTGGTCAAGACATGGGATGGAAAAATAAAAAAACCCAATGGAGCAAGAATGTGGAAATTCTTGCGGATCATTTAGCTAATAATGGAAGGGTCTTTAGGTCTTTGTAGCGATGCTGGGCCAATGTAAGGAGACATGTTAACACGTTCGGGCTGGCATTCTGGTCGATGGCTTAATAAAAAGATGCTATGATTTCCCCCCTTGTATCCTTATAGACACGTATTTCGGACATTCCGCTGGATACGACAACTAATAAGTAAAAAAAAATATGAGAGAGTGGAATTTTCATTGTCAGATTGGACGACTGGTGAAAGGACTCTTTTTCCGTTTGTTTGTGTATTTTTGGGTTGAGTTTAAGATATAATGTACATGCTTGTAGTATGTATCTACTACATGTACATGTTCTAGAATGGTTCTCTGGTAGTGTAATATCCGAGTTGTGCTATAGTTGATTCTCAACAAACTTTGAACGTTACTTATATCATTGGCAAAGTAATTATCCCAAAGTGCCATTTTATATTGTTGTATCATAGAAAATGGCACTTTATGATATTGCGGCTGAGATATGTTGTTTGGGAAAAATGAGCGGGGAGAATCTTTATACACAGCTGCAGGGAATCAAGTATAGAGAAGAATGAAAAGGAACTGATTGTGACGTGACGTGGACGACGTGATCGTAGGAGGCATAAAAGGTTTTACCTTCACTTTCCTACCTTCATTAGTTTGCTCTGTCACGATATCGGAGAGCGAAAGTTTGGTCTACAGATTTACCTTGAAGGGAAATTTTTTGATGATGATTTGTTGTATAGAGAGAAAGGGAGAGAGAGAGAGTGAGAGAGACGATGGAGAAAGGCTAGGCTCTACTTAGCCTCTCATTCTATAAGTATAGAGTATGAAGAATGAGTACAATAGTGTAAAGACACCAGACTAAGGGTAAACGGAGGAGTGAGAAGAGATTTTATAGTTTATTTTTCTATGAATTTTTTATCCATATTTCTCTCCTCCACTGTCTTCCTTTTTCCCGCTGACTTCATTTTACTCCTCTCGCTCCACTGCTCCTTTCGCACAATTAGTGCTTTATAATAACATGTCAAGCTGGAGGAAATATATAAGCAATCACATGAGCTTAGGTGTTGGCGGAGATGGATGATGTGGAGTCCACGTATTGTATGTATCTATGATTTTTGATTGTTTTTTCTTCTGTATTTTTGGGAATTTGATTGCTATTTGTATGGTTTGTGTATTTTTGTGATTTTTACAGGTGTTGCGTTGTTGTAATTGTGTATTTTGTTTTATATCTGGCTGTCTTTTATTTAATGGGAATTCCGGTGTAATACAACATTGTTATTATGTTATGTATCTATACTACGTAAGCTGAAATTCTTGGAGATACTTCCTCAGCAGGGATTTTTTTAATCTTAGAAGACATATCATGGATTTTTTATGAAGTTATAACGTATTACCCTATCTTTTAATGCTTGTATTGAGCAGTTTGATGTGTCAATGTTTGCCAAATGTGAGTAGATTATAAAGTTGGTTATCTTCACACCAAGATCTTGGTACTGTATAGTATGGTATATCAGTAGCAAAGTATGACTTCCTTTTCACGCGCTTCTTCACTCGTCTTGACACTGTGTTGTTGTCCATCTCTGATTTTAGTATACTTTCACTTCCTACACATGCTATCAAATGACTTGGCACAGTGTTTCCGCCTTAGCTAGGGTTACGTGTGAAATTTAGGATTCTTGCGGAACTACTGGATTGTTATTACAATGGCGTTTGAGACTGGACTTGTTGGTATTGTACATATATAGGGATCAGTTGCATATATGTATGTGGAGATTTCCGTATGTATTCCTCTGTCGCTCATTGCCACTGAAATGTATCACATCGTGTACGGATGATTTACTTTTACTCGAATGTTTATGCGTGTTCGGTCCGTTTCTTTATCATGGGATGCTTGATGATTCGGAAATGGATAAATTGCTCTATGTAGGAATTCCTTCTATGATAGATTGTTTGTTTTATGGTAGCCTACCAGCTATGTACCTCTATGGCAGCTAATATACTGTGAGGTTTACAACCCGTGAAATAGCTCATTAAATCTTTTGTTGATCTCATATGTAGATATATATGTATGGAAATGGTTGCCAGAGGATCTGTGTTTTAATACTACTTAGGTACTTTTATTTTATTTTTCATATACGAGTCGTACTGACTTTTCCTTGAAATGTATCAACTTTTAGTGTATCAGATAAGTAATATTACTGTGAATCAGATAAACAAACATATTTTCAGTACATAAAAGCTGGATTCAGTCGACATTTGTTGTAATTAACACTATTGGCCCTACTGCTTCTTGGCGGGTTTCTTACCAGCAGCGCCAGTAGGAGCGTAGTTGGGTTTCTTAATGGCGCGAGTGTCCTCCGGCTTGATGTTGGCGGTCCCGTCAGCTCGAACTTTTTTTGGAGCCAGTGTGGTGGAGAAAGGCGCTAAGGTAGTTAGAACAGCGCGAGATTTCTTCAGGGCTAAAGTTGTAGACAGAGGCGCCAAGGTAGTAAAAACCGCGCGAGATTTCTTTGGGGCTAAAGTTGTAGATAGAGGCGCCAAGGTAGTAAAAACCGCGCGAGATTTCTTTGGGGCCAAGGTTGTAGAAAGTGGCGCAAATGTGGTTAGAATAGCGCGAGATTTTTTAGCAGCGACAGTTGATGTCAGTAAAGGTGACAGGGTAGGTACAACAGCGCGAGGTTCTGGACGAGGGTTGGTGATGTCCAAGGATACTCCTTGGCCACCGTGGCCATGAAGTTCTTCGACTGCCCCAGCCATTGCAAAAATTGCAATTAGCAACACCAAAAAGACCTGGGAACAATGCAATATCAGTTTAACAATGCTAAGAGTGGAAATGTGTAGTACAAATACTTCTGTGAATGTTGAAAATATTATGCAAATCCGTATATCGTACGATTTAATAGTCGTAGGTATCTCTATATGCTTGGATATACATACGTTAAGTATCTGTACTGCAGTTTTTGCGAAAGTTGGAAATGAACTTGTACATTACACAAAGAGGAGGCAATGAAAGGGTAGAGAAGTTTTGGGGAAATACGAGAGACAAGTATTGAACGAACCTTCATTGTTTCAATAGTTTCGGAGTGTAAGTGCCTTTCTCTGTCGCTGTTTAGTTTGCCTTTGAGCAATTTCCACGCTGCTTTGGTGTCTTTTTGTAGGTATATTGGTTAGGTTCTACCACTCACTCACTGCTCTATGGTGGTTTATATAACTTCGGAGGATTTCCTATGAGGTGACAGGGTTGCTGAGAGTTCTGATCTCAAGTGTGACTTTGCAGGATGATCTGATCTTTATATACCTCGAAAGGTTGGGTTTGCTGCAGTATGTACAGTGTGGTGCTGTTATTATTATTATTGTTATTACTGTCCCCTCTGATTGTGAAGGATTTCAACGTTGACGGCATGCTTAAATATCTTTTACACGTTATCGTTTTGCTCACGAAGCACTCACGCGTACACTGTAATATGCGTGAAGGTGTTCTTCCGTATATAATTCTGCTCCTTATTTGCTATATCTCTGTCGGTTAGATTCTCTTTCCTTGAGTTTCATCTTGATATTCATAATTTTCAGACGCAATAAGCGATACTTGGTTTCTTAATTTACTGAGCGAAACCAAAAGATTACATTAATTGCTTCTTTATGGCTGTTGATCTGTCGTCTTCCAGGAAACTAACCTTTCCTTCGCCTCTCTTCTCCAGACGCGGTCTCGCTCATAAGAACTCCATATTCACAATATTATGGTTGTATCGGCAGGTCTATGTACTCACAATTAGCTTGGTATAATGGTTTACTGCTGCTTGCGGGTTAGTGAGGAGATCTCGCTTTGAATACGAAATGCTCCTGGACGACAGCTATAATACTACGAAGTGTTCATTAGGGGTTCATTATGCAAATCGTTGACACTTTTAATATCTAACACACATATATAGCTGTCGCCCATTACGATCGAATGAGTCGTCTGGTATGTCGTTCAATTATTAAAATGAAGATAGTATAATTATTTCTGTTTTGCATAAGTTCAGTAAACAGTAGTTACTTGTTGTATACTTCTTAATTCTCATTACTCATTGTTAGTGTCGGTCTCCAGCTTTCATTGCGGCAGTTGTAATGTGTAACAGATAATTGTCTTCTGTCTGTAGATTAATCACCCCGATTCCTGTTATTCCTTCTGATTATCCCCTTCGATTGTAACTTGTTTTGTACGGAGCAGTTCCGGTGATTTCCTAGGCTACAAATTTTCTAAATGACATTTTTGGGGAAATGGATGAATCATGACGCTGATTTGTAGTTTGTAGTTGCACTGCAATTAGATAAAATGTTGTATCAAAGTTGACAGCGTTATTCATTGTATTTATTGGAATTTTCTTATGACGAATTCTGCTGCTTACCTTACCGAGGTTAAGTATTAAAGTATGCGTTCTTGTAGTTGTAGATACAGAAATTCTTGTTTCGTAGATCACAGCAGCAATTCCTTTATTATGCACATAAGGAATCATAGCTTTACACAGCATTTGACTGAAACGCTGTCAGTTTTGTGTTAAATCAATGAAATAATAAAATGTCTAGAACTTTTACAGTAGTTTATGGTTTATAGCTAGTTCTATATGTGAATTATGTACAAGAGTTCTATTATATACTGCTACTATCTATATTATCTACTATTATATAAATAGTAGATACAAGTACTAACGATAAGTATTGCAACGTTTAAACGCCGTTCACATTTCATGTCGTACTCTCACATCCGTCTCTATTTATTGAAGTTAAATTTGCATGGAATGAAATAATGCCCGACAAGGAGTTGTATAATGTATTGTAAAGGGGTTGTCAGTTCTTTTCTGACTCTTAGTTCTGCTCCATTTGAGACGCTGATATGTGGAATGGTGTTGCGGAGAGGGAAAAGATGAGCATTGTAGTCTCGACACTTTAACTCTTGAATAATAGGCAATAAAAATTTTAAAGTTGGAATTGTTGGGAAATCGTAAAATTTTAGACTGCCTATATATACGTTATAGCCAGACGTAGTATCTACATAAGTCTCTACAGATATTCATACTAGAAGTGCAGTCCTCATGCAAGTTTACAACATGTCTGATTGTGTGTCTTTCCCTGTGTATTTATATACATACATGACATTGTCTATATCAACTTTAGGAAATGGAGCGGGAAAAGAGCGGGCAATTTATATTTTCACTCTTGTCTTCTGGGATGTCTCGGGCATTTTGGACTGCAGAGATGAATATAGATATTCTATGTAACTTCATGCAAGTGTTGCCATATAAATATGCATTAGTACCGGTTTTCATTTTTATCTTTGCATTTATCCAACATGTATGTACTTTTTGTACTACAGCCGTAAATGTAAGTATCTATTGTATACTAGTAGCAGGCTTGTTCATCCAGGCTAGCCTTTTACAATAAGGTTCTCTCATCGTTCCTCTGACTTGTTCTGTCATATAAGAAAGTTATCCATCCAAAGAGGCTGATGTGATTCCCTCGACACCCCGTTTTCTTTTCCTTGGCTGGAACGTTCTCTCTCTCAGTCTCTTCTTTAACTGCTCATATATACTATCTGTCACTATATACTCTCACCCTAAAGACTATAGCCGTAATGTTCTACCACTCGAGAATATATGAATGCACATTTTGTGGTCTTGCCATTACCATTGTTTGAAAGTATAAATTTTTCACGAGGTATTTTACAGCCCGAGTTTTTTCTCAATGTTTCCATCCTTTTAAGACCTTTTACAGATATATCGTATCTCTATACTATTTGTATCTATAGATATAGATACTTTTCTAAGTATGTCCATGCTTGTTGTCATTGTTACTTCAGTCGTCTATGATCCGGCTGTTGTTGTCCCTGGAAGTTCTTTTTGCCGGCTTCCTTCAGTCACGGAGAGACATTACATTACAAATAGAGGATGAGAATTTCAAATAGAATTCAAATTTTTCCGGCAATGGTGTGTATGGCAGCCTTTTTATCCACCACTGTGGTATTTTTTCGAATTGTTTAGAGCCAAAATTCTCTCCTTTCTCCTTATACTGCTCTTTAATGGATCGTATATTTCACTCTGGGACTCCCCATCGTCTGTAATAGCAACTGTCTTTAAAATATTTGACTTTTTTACTCAGGTTTTTAACCACTTATCTACTCACACGACAAAAACAGATGTTATTTCCAATGCTGGAGGATTTAATAATGTAGAGCTTTAAGATATTCGGGAACATTCCTTTTGAACAATAAAAGGTGGCTTTTGGGCAAGTGAGGAGACAAAAAATATTTTTCGGATTTTCCTCCTCTTCACAGTCATTTGAGCATATGTACTGTAACCATTACAGATATTTTACTACTACTTCTACTACAATTGTCTAGTAACTTATCTTATTACACTTACTCTTGAGAAGCATCTTTGCTGGAGTGAATAATGCTATTATTGATTTAGACTGTGCGGAGTGAAAGAATAAGATATTTCTTTGGACAAGACGTTTGATTACACAATCTTGATTTGTGCCTTCTGGTGTTTGTGTGTGTGTGTGTGTCGGAGTCTTTGAAATGTATTTTTTACTATTGTCTTTTTTTTTCTTTAGCAATTTCAAAGGAAGACGAGGAAGTGGGGAATAAATTCCGTTGTAATGGCTATTCGGAAGAATTCTTGGACCGAATCGAACCCAACGGGAACATTCTGAGAGCCAAGCAACATAGTAGCACCTCTGATGCTCGTATTGGTAAGTTTGAACTTGAAGTCTTCTCTTTTTATATTCTCATACTATATCTCCTGTATGTAAATCTATATAGGCTTATAACAAATAGAATCGCCATATAAGGAACCCAACAATTGTTGATTTTATATATAGAGATTGGTATATATATAACGATTCTAGTCTACAGCGGTTTACTCTGCCAGAATTCTATCAGAACTCAAGTCTTCTTGGGTGGGTGAATTGTAGTAGCATTTACCCACCCAAGACTGTGTGTTTGTGGTGGAAAAGTGCGTTTGAGTAGTGCGTAAGTGTGTGTGTGTGTGTGTGTGTGTGTGTGTGACGGAGTGAGTGAAGGGCAGAAAACTCAGCTAAAAATTCAATTTGCTCACCACCGCATTTACAGTTCTCGCTGTGGGACACTGAAATTTGGCTATTTTTTCCTCATTTTCCACGTTCAGATAAATTTAAGCGTATAGTTTCAGTTTTGCTTTCCTTTCCCACCCCTTTCCTTTATGCCCTTTAAGCGTTAGTTCACCGTCATTTTCCTCCTGCAGCTGCGGGCGATAAGCAGTAAAAGCAAGTTAAAGTTTACTTTTTTGCACTTGAAACCTTGTATGTTTAGCATGCAAAATTATAGACATTGTACTTGTACGTATATATGGATATAGCTCATACCTTACTATAGGAATACTATAACAGTACATACATCCATGCATGTTATATGGTTTTCGGGGAGACGGAAGTGCTGGGCCGCACTTGGGGCTCTTTTTTCACTTGGAGACCAATCTAATTTTCGAGAGTCTTAATTGAAAAATCTAACGCTTTCCGAACTTCCAGGCAACTTGCTGGATGGATGAGATGCTGCAAATTTGATGGTGGTAACATTTTCACCGAATCACTACACTATATCGCTACACTGTATGAAACTAGCCGTGTATGGGGAAACATAGGAGCCTTGTAATATAAGAACATTAGACACACTCCTATATTATGTTGAAACGTTGACTTTAGTTTCGTCTTACCGTGAGTACACGAAGTGTGTCTGTCGGCTTTGAATAAATTATGAGAGGCTGCTCTGTATGTATGTATATAACTAACAAGGAGATACGGCGTAGCTCTTGTAAGTTTAGTAATACAATATAAGTACTCACATTGTATGGATCTCATGTATCAATACACAGTTCTTTCTATTCCTTAGACACAATTGTGTGTATCTACATGTATATAAGGAAGGTTTCAAGACGACAAATGGCCAGTTATTAAGGCAAGTCAAGCTCTTTTGTAGGTTCGTTGGAGTTGTTGTTATTATTGGGGAAGCTGTGAGTCTTTTTAGAGTATCCAAAAAGGATTTTAATTCGCATTGCACACTTCGTTTCGACATATACTGTGGATTATATAGCTCTATATTGGTTTGATGACTTTTTTCGAACAATTGAGTCTCAAGTTTCTATTTGAGAGAATGAAACATGACCTCTCCCGGACCCAGGACAAACGATATGGATTGTAACGGGGAGAGGAGACGAGGGTCCCTTGGACGACCAAAACTTTGTGGCTCCAGTCCGCCAGTAAGCCTTCCTTCCTCTTCCTTCCCCAGTAAGTATAAGAAAAAAAGGCTTTTAAAGGCTAAAGTTCTGTCGATTTGTCAGCATTGAGAATTAGCGAGAAGAGGAAGCAGCTCTGGAACCAAGGAGATGTGTTTAGAGGGAATCATATATTTTTGTCAAACCGACTTTTATGCTGTAAACGTAGTTCTGTTAACGTAGTAACGTAGTTCTGTATGTATAAACATATTCCTCATCTAAACATGTTTCTAAGCTGGGTGCTCTTTTCTGACTCTCCTTAATAATCGTTCTTTGTCCTTTACTTCCTATAATATAGCTCTTCCGCTTTCTCCCAACAATTTTTCAGTCGTTTTTCTTTTTCGTGGGATATCTTCTTCGCTCTTGGAGACTCTTCTTCTCCTGCTCTTCTGCAGATGATTCTTCCCTTAGTTGTGGAGGTACTACAGATACTACTTGTTCTTTTCTTCGTGTGGATACTTCTGTTTCTGCAGATACTTGACTGTCTGGAAATATTTCTTCTTGTTCTGAAGATACTTTTCTATGTAGTATGAATCCTCCTCGTCCTCCCTATACTATCTCCACCAACTTCTTCCAGTTTCTTCGTTTCAATCCTCGACTTTCCAAGCTTCTTCATCATCCAACTGGACTTGTATTTTTGAACTTTTCCCGTCGTCTTCGCCTTCTTTTCGTGTGGAAGGAAAGTTGTGTAATGGTAAAAGTAGGACTGGGAGGAAGGAAGTTTTGATTTAAAGGCTCTGTAAAAGTGTGTAATAGACTGGAGGACTTGACATTGACTCAGATCCGGGCTTACGTACATATGCAGAAGTAATACATGGAGTAGTTTTACATTATAAAAGTATATTCATCTCGTCAGAAGTACAAAGAGCGATACTTGTCATGTATAAAGTCCTAGATAGAGTGTTATTGAGAATCTTTGCATGTCACTGTAGTAACTTTTACTCTGGGATATGTAAATGCGTATTTATGTATCTATCCTTGGAAGAAGTGCATCTGATGGAGCGTGGAACTTCTTGTGCGTCGTCTTCTTCTTCTTTTTTTTTCAACCCGCTCTGTGCAAAGGGACCCATACACGCACACTCCTTTATTGCTTTTATGGGAAAAATTTAAATCTGACGCCGAAGTTTTTGTTAAGGAGCCGTGCCTGATGATTGCAAGTCTATGCATGGATTACACCTTGTGTATGTGTAGTAGATATGTACTTATCCATACATGTGCAAGTATGTAGGATTTGAATTGTAGCCATGGAATTAAATAGGGTTTTGTATGCATGCATGATCTTAAATAGGATTGTTGTATCTTTATACGATCTGAAAGGAGATTGCTGTGTGTGTGGAGACTCAGGATCCTAAATATTAGTAGAGGATGTATGATATTTAGAGTCGCTCGACGGAATGTGAGGATCGTACTATAAAAGTCACGGTATAAGATTATGATGAATAAAAAATTGGCTAACTGCACACTTTTGTGAACAATTCCGTCCGCGCCAGGCCTTTCCTCACTTTCATCTATACTTTTAGTATAATTTAGTCTTGTCAACTTTTATGAACGGCGGTCTGGAGGTTGCTGCGCTTGGCTTGATACATTCCTGACTGAGCCACTGAGTCGGTTTTTGCTTTGCTGGCCGGAACTTTTACCTGCGATTTTAATGGCTGGCTGTTTATCATTTTTTATAGGCTTCCTTTGCTATCTATCGTATGTTTTTATCCCGCTGTGCTCTGTTCAAAAGGCAATTTTTGCATTCGGCAACTATTTCTGCAGTCTGAATTCATTTTTATATTCTGAACTGAATCGTTTTTTTTTGTATTTTGAGCTGAATTTTTTTTGTATTTGGAGCTGAATCGTTTTTTGTATTTTAAACGGAATCATCTTTTGCATTCTAAAGTATTTTAAAATGCTTTTTTTACATTTTAAAGCCATTTTGCCTTCAAACCTCGTAATTTTTATGCTCGTCTTTTCGTATATTTGTGAAAATATTACTTTACTTTGATAAAGTTGGTATTTCAAAAGGAATGATAGATATTTGTAATGGCATTGTTTATTGTTACACCTTCCGATTCCGACGAAGAAGTTATTTGAAGTTATTTTTCTGTATGGTAGCGAAAAAGCCGTAAAGAAAGCTATATTTGCGCGGATAAGAGAAATTTCTCTCACCCCTTGAAAACCTAGCTGAGTGGTTCATTTTTCCTCATGAACAACATGAAGAATGCCTCAGATAAAGGTGTGTGTTAGTGTGTGTGTGTGCACAGATGACAGTTCAAGTAAATGAAAAGTTTCTTTTTATATATCACACATCCGGCTATACGAGGGACCTTGTTCTGTGCACTCACACATAGCATAGCGTCTTGTTACATTATTTCAGGCGATCCCAGAAGTATTTTTCTACAATTCGTACCCCAACGTATTCCCATCCCAACAGCAGATTTGTTTGTACTACAGTTAAGTATGATGATGGGGATGGATGATTTGATATGATAAAGTACTTTTTAGCTGCTAGGTTAAAGGAATTTTTTGGAAGAGGTGGATTTTGTGGGTATAAGTTTCTTTTTATAGGAGTGTTGGGTTATGTGTGTGTGTATGTGTATCTATGAGTACTATGCTTTTTTGTAGTTTTTTGTTTCAATCTCCACTCTGCTGCTGCCCTTAACTAAAGATACTATCCCTATACTCTCCTACTATGTCTTTCACCATCCCGGCTTTTCCTTTTCTGGCCATGTTTTTTTATCCTTCGTTTTGAAATGTCAAAATGAAAAATTTAAGTCATTCCATTGAGACTTGGTTGATGGGTAGGTTTCTCTACGGCCCGTCTCATATGCGGGCTCTTCCACCCCTCTTTTTTGCCCTTGCTTTCGGTTTTGCTACTTTTTTTTTGCTATTTTCTCTTGCATTCCGCGATTAGTCTCTCCACTCGGCTCCACACTTTTGCTACTCCATTTCATTCAAAATTTGACTATTCGTTACTTTCTCTTATTAGATTGCGAGATAGTTGTTTCACTATCTACAATATTTTAATATTGCGTGTAGCCCCTTGCTTGCTTTCGGGATAATTGGGGCGGTGCTGGAGCGAAGCATTTATTTCATGAGGGTAATAGATTTTGAAATATTTTAAACTTTTTGGATCTACAAAAGTTGCAAGTTGTTGTCCTATTTCTAGATATGACAAATATTTATCGGAAATTGTTTAAAGTTGGGAATTCTCAAAAGTTAGGGTCGCATTTTTGATGCGGAGAGGTAGATATATCTCATTGGTTTCTTTGGTCAGATTTGTATGTCATGGATTTGTTTTTGCGGTTCTTTTTTGCGGATTAGTTTTGCAAAGCCGGCTGCTTTTGAGTGTGTTTTGGCGCGGGTTTATTTCGGTAGTTTGTTTTGCCAGATTTTTGGTGAGGTTTTGTTCCGCAGAGTCTCTTTGATGAGTCTTGTTTTCATGTAAGTTTTAAAGTAGCTTTTAGCATTGTGGAATTGTGTAGCTGCACTTCGAGTAGTCCGTAGTGTTTGAAAAGGACTTTTGTACTTGGTGGATGAGGCTCTTATTCTTCCAACAAGTTTTGTATGTTCTGTACTGCAGGAGGTGTTCCGTGGATTTATAAGCCTATTTATCTGTATGTCTTGTTAAGCGTCAACTCTGTACGACGGTTTACTATGCAAGATTCCGAGAGGGTCCTGTCTCTTTTCCATTCTGCTGTCTTTCCGTTCTCACTTGGCTGTATATTAGTTCCTTTTTTCAGAGGAGACAAAGGTTTTTAGGAGTACATGTAATTATATGCATATATGGTGGTACAATGCTTATCCTTGTCTTTCCCTCCCGTGTAAGTCTAAAACTGCTCATCTGCTATCCTTTCATCCTCAACATGAGTTTTGGGTTAAGGCAGCAGAACTTTACTTTACTTTACTTGGATTCTCTTTCCCCCCTTTCGTCTCTCCGCGCTCTCGCTGGAGTCTTCTATCTTCTCCTTCTCCTTCTTCTTGCTGACTTGTTTCCTCCTCATCTCCTCTTCCTCTCTTGCCTGCTTGATGATTACTCCACTACCCAGGACAACATGAGTAGGGTATTTGTAGGCGATCCGAACCGTAAGCATAAGTAAATGAAGCTTGTAATGCCCTGAACCTTATACAATTATAAGGGATGAACTTGTTGATGGAAATATTCTCGTGCACAACGATTGTATGTATGTATGTTATATGTATACCTCCGATTCGTATGACCTTCCCATGCTACGTGTGATTTGCTCTGTGACTGTTCCTCCTATAGTATCTCGTAATATCTGGTCTTCATGCCTTGACTTTATCATGTCTAAGCTTTAAACTGATGCAAACTAAATCCATCTCTGTAAGTTACATATACATGTATATATATTATATACCTAAGTATATAGGGTTTCCGTTATGGGTTAAGTAGTATTGAAGGGAAAGGATATATACTTGCACATATAGTAGGAACGAGGAAGAAGATAAATACTTGAAACCTCTCCTTGCCGCATTTCAGCTGTCGTCTTTTTATGGTACTTTAATTCAACTCATGTGAAAAATTTGTTGATGGGTTAAAGGTCATTACGACTACCATTAGGAATGGGTAAATTTCGGCATGTTTTTCGGGAAACAGTTGAAAAGAAGCGAAGACATGGCAAGGAGGAAGGAGATGGTATTGAACAATTTACATTGTGAGGTTTTTTGGCAATGAAAAATTACTCTTGATTTTGATTTGATTTTGTGCATCTCGTATTGCAGCTCCTCTTTCTCTATATAGGAGAGTATTAAAGGCTTCCAGAGGCAGGAGCACTTAAGCAGATATTCAAATTACTAGGTTATTAAATGTAAATTCCTATTTACTTTATCTTTTTAGTTGCAAAATCTAATTTATTTCTCCTTAATGTTCTGTTATGGTGTTTATTTTTGGGGATGTATTATTATTCAAATTTAAACAATCCCCTTCCATTTATTTCCTTATTGTAGATTGCCCTTAACATTAATTATTTTCGGAGTATCCCGCCAGACAGAAGATTATAGTGAACCCGTGAATATTCATGGCAAGTTCCAACTCTCCACGACGAAGGCTGTCTGGTAATGGTTTCGGAATGCTAGATTGCTAGCCCATATTTAATCTTTTATGCTTGCAAATGATTCACATGCGGTCAATTAGTGATGCTATGACGATGATTAATACAAAAACATCAAAGTTTGAAAATGTTGTATGTTGTAACAAGCTCTCTGTTGAGTGTGTGGAGGAAGCTTTAAAAAATTGAGCTTTAAGGAGTGTATTTGTTCTGTTTATGCTGTTCTGTTTGCTTCCGTCGTCGTTGACCTGACAGACAGTTTTTCTTCCAATAAGTTCCTCTCTCTCTCTCTCTCTTTTGCTCTCACACTCTCTTGCTCTGATGATGATGATAGACTTTCAAACTCTTGTCTATTTATGCAAAGACAGGGATTTTGGTTTTTGGAAGGATTGTGTGTCATAAAGTACTACGTTAGTTCCCGACTATTGAGTTGAGAGTTAAGGAAGGGCATAATCTTTTAGGACGGAAGGTATACATAATAATATACTTATATAAGTAATAAGTACACATATCTACAGTGTATAAATCTGTGTATAACACAGAAAAAATGTAAATATATCTCAAAGCACTATTGGAAAGGTTGCAGATGGTCTTGGTAGAAACAAATTATTTTTTGTAAGGGAATGATTTATGATCACCGCGCTAATTTATCACGTCACTCTTTCTGTCTTCAAAACCCGCTTCGTGTCTCCTCCATGCAGATTTACATATGTAGATACTTTGAATAGGATATATGACATTACAAAATAACACTGGCTCATATAGACAGTTCGAGGTCCTTAACATATTATAGATGTCTATATAGTGCAATGTTTAATATGTCCCTGGAAGTGTTTAGCATCTCGTCCGCAGTGTTTAAAATATATGCAAGAATGCTCAAAATAATTACCTATATGTCCCACATATCTTCACAAGTGTGCCATTTATCTTAAACAGGGTTCAATAGTAATTTACAGTGTTCAAAACTTAATGTCGTACGTGCTCATATTATTGCTTCCTAGTGGAGCACATCCAACTGTAAAATGAGATTTGCTGTATAACAGTAACTAGTAACTACATAGCTGAAGTATGTTTTTTAAAATTTTGCTCCTATTAATGAACATAAGATTCTAAGAAAATGGATCCTGAACTGTTGTAGAAATTATGGTAGTTTGATAATATTGAAACTTTTTTAGGCAGTTGGCAGATGTATAGATAGATACTTTAAATTTTATTTTGGACCTCAGAAGTCTGGTTTTTGTTTGTTTAATATTTGGCTATGCTATATTATATGCTTCCTGCTCACTCTATAACGTTAAAGGTCGTTCAACCTGAGCACTGTCCTCCCTGGCTACCGGGTTTAATCTTGTCGAGGGTCAGAAGTGTTTTTCCATATTAAAATAAATACGATAGATATTTAGATTTTTATGTACATGTGCATTTTTCTTAAATTGACATTCGAAAATCGATTAAATAAACAAAGATTGACAATTTCCCAATTCACAAATAATTTATGAATTTGCGCCTATAGTTCGGCATTACTTTTAATAAGCTAAACTTTCTTATATAAGTATATAGATGTATTGGTTTTGAAAATACAATAATTCGGTTACAAAAATACCCGTCCTCCGCATTACAAAGAAACGATACACATGCAGTAAAAGCGATAAAACAGATTGCACTTCCTTATTGGACTGGACAGATGGAAGATAAAGTTGGAGGAAAGGAAATAAACAATACGGAATAAGTTTTGCTTGTTGTTCCTCCTCGCCCAAAAATCCCTTCCACGAAATACATATGAGCAGCTGAATATAATCACATCTTCCCTGTAAGTATATAGATATGTCGTTTCTGGGAAAGCGCGTCTTTTTGTATATGTCCCTATTTATAGGATATTGTTTCTATATATGAAATGTCCGTTATGTTTCGATGTACAAAGCGGACGGAAATTTATGTAGGTATAAAAAGTTGCGGGAATTGAAAAAGTGAAGGGCAGAAGATATAAGGAATATAATATATTGGGAGAGACGCTCTCAGAGACAATGAGAGTCGAAGGGCAGAGAAGAATCTTCTGATCGATTCCTTGACTTGACATCTATTGTCTGCCCAGAGAGAGTCATAAGTGGCGAGAGAAAACATAAAATGTGATATAAGTGGGGGCGGATATTAGCTTTTGTGAGCTCTTTATTTCCCAAATTTCCAGACAAAACATGCCCGTTAAAAAAGAATATAAAGGGGGGACGACCCTTTAGTTATAAGTAATATAGGAGAAGAGCAGAAACTGTGAAATCTTATTTTCTTCTTATACGTATTTCGTTGAAGCTTTTCTTTTCTATTTATTTTGGTCCCTGATATTTCAATCTTCATCCCTGCAAGCTACTGTAATTGCTTATTATTAATAAAGTATTGCAGTATTTTTCAAAGTTGACTCCGACATTGTGGTCCGGATTTTTGAAATAAAATAAAATTATTACAGTTCACATTACATAGCTCCACTCCCGTCTAAAGATCAAGCTACAGGTTCTTCACAGTATGTACAACCTTCCAAGACCTGTTAGAACCGAGATTCGAGTGTTTGGAAATTGGTATCATGTATTACTAGGACGGGTATTTAAAAGGGGGCTAAAGTAGCTATTCACTGACAGTGATTGTGCCGACGATAATAATGTGTGATGAGGTTATTTTATTGTTTGGGAACAAATTGAAAAGATCTTCTTTCAACACACGCACATATATGCATTAAAGTATACTATTAGTGGTGCTTTTACGTGCAGAATTGATGGGACTTACATAGTGCTTTTACTAATCATTGGTAGGTCCACCATGCATGACCACATTGACTTGTGGATGTAACATACGTACTACGAGCAGGCTTATAGTTATTGTCATGGTCAGGCAACGACCTCACTATGATCATGTCTATAGCCAGGAAGTACTGAAGTGACTATTGTAATGTGGGAAGACACTATGAAGAGTTATGGGGCAGATCAGAGAGTGAATGTATGGAATTATGTATGCCACTATATATAAAAGTACATACTTATATATAGATATTCGGGGAAAGTTAAGGGAAAACAAAAGGAGCTTTAGATATTGTAGGTAGACACACAATGCGGCGTGATATGACAGCATCAGTCAAGCCATCTGAGACTTTGGGACCTAGCAACAGTCGTCGTGGCTTTTATTCTCTCCTTTTACAACACACTCGCCTCCATGAGATACCTCAGGTTACATTTTATACAGGACCTGCACGCTGTGGATAGTTGGCTTGGCCGGAGCTCGTGTGTCTGGAGGCTGGAGATACTCTGTGTACATAAATATACCTAATAAGTTGCATCTGTAAATACAATGTATAGTGTACTATGCACGTAATGTATTACAGTAGTATGTACAATGTAGTATAAACTTTATTTATAGTACATAGAGTGCTCAGGTTATTAGGCAACACTCTATACAAACAATTTGTGTGAACAATTGTACAGTTTGGCAAGGGTGTTGGTAGGTTGACCATAAATTCACTGATAGATGCTCCTACCGCTGGGATTGCATTGTTTGTAACTTGCACTTTCTCTTTGATATGTATGTAGTGTATTCCTCACCCTAACATGCTCATATTTACTCTTTTGTCCCTGCTGTTGCCGTGGTCATCGATATATGCAACATGGTTCGGTCCATAGAAGGAGTGATGTTTTCTAGTGGGATACATATTCTTGGCTTTTAGTTAAAAATACGAATTTATAGTTGTTTGGTTATTCCGACTATAAAGTTACAGATATAAATTTATATCTGTAACTTTATAGTATGTATATTATTTATAATACACGACTGGACTTAAGATCCGCGAATAGTTTCGTGGGAATTGACAAGGACAGTCCTTTTATCCGATGGTAATGTGTTCTTAGTTTTTTTTCCGGTAAAAATTGCTGCGCGGAATCCATAATAACATTTGCACCAACGACTATGTATGTGTAGTATTATTTCTATCTCTATGTATGTGTAGTTGTAAACATGTCAGTCGCGTGGAACTCGCGTGTCTCATGAGTCGTGTTGCTGCAGTTGTTACTTGCTGTCGTGCAATGTAAATTGGTGTAACATTGAAGGAAAATTGCTTTAGAAGCTTCTTATATGGTTATTCAAAGCATCATTGGGGTTGTTAAAGAAATCCTTCTGGTCTGTTGTTGTTCCCTGTTGTTATGTTTTCAAGTCTGAGACAATCTCGTTCCAATTGAAAGAGGGTGTTGCACTTAACGACAAAAAAGTGAGCATGCAATTAAGGTTGACATTTGAAAAGGAAATGGAAAAATTAAGACTCGAGGGGCTACAGATGATAAGGATGGCGGGAGAGATGCTGGCTGGAGTGGAGCATCTGCATGCCGCCTATCTCTCATGTATGAATATATACAATATGTACGTATACTTGTGTGACAGTGCACTGAATGGTAGGCTGCACATGGAAGATGCATATGGATGCGTGATATATTGCCTTGTTGTTATTATGAAAGTTACTATATATAAGTAATACTTATTATACTACTGGAGCTACTCATAGAGCTGGAGAGTCGACTCTTTCTTATATTACCACCAACATCTCTTATACTGACTCTGATGTATTAGAGTATTTTGTACATACTCTAATGCACTCAAGCATTGCATATACTTTTAGTAGATACCCACTAGTATATCATGCATCCAAGAAGAGAGGATCTTTGTGAATTCTACATTTATTATATTGAGTGGAAAAGTAAAAACTAACATGAAGGGAAACTGGTGAGCGTAATACCATTTTAGCATCGGCGGACTCCAGGGACTTCCCTGGTCGAGGATTTGAATCCCGTGTACATAATTACGCGCTTTTAGATGTAAGTTGTAAATGGAGAAATACATATATACGGAAGGTTCGAACGCAGAGAAGTTAGTTCTAATGCATCTACCAACACTAAAGCCACAGTCAACGTGATGGTGATGGTGAGGGTTAAAGGGTGTAAAACAAGAAGAAGAAGAAGATTAGAATTGTTAAAAATATAAAGCAATCCTAAATCAGGATTGTGATTCACGATTGCTTTTCAGATGGGGTGCAGCACTTTTGGACAAAAATTCTTGCTATCGTCTCGAAGTGTATCCTCAAGAGAAATGCACCCGTTAGGATCTATTGAAGAGCTGTGTGTGTGTGTGTGAGTCAGAGAGTGAGAGGAATTTTGTCGCTGGTGTGTCTTTTATTTTAGGCTGGTAAAATGTGTGCATTACAAGGAAACAAGGGTCGTGGAATATGTAGGTAACATATATTAGTGTACAAACGATAAGGACTGCGTGTTGAATGTTGTATGAATATTTTTGATGTAATCCAAAAGCTGGCTAGTGGATTTTCACGGATGATTTTATAAATCCGTATTTTTGTGGGGGGAGTAGTAGAGTGAAGTTGAGGAAAGGATTTGCTTTTTTTCCCTTTTGCATTCCTCCGAGGCCGTTGTTTATCAGCAAAGGGGATGTCTTCGCTTCTGGAGTCTTCCGAGAGGAAGGAAGGGAGTGTGATGGAATCGATGGGAACAAGTGATTTCTACCATTTCTGTTAATAGCAGATTTCACATCACATCCTTTCCATTTTATCACGCTGCTTAATTGACTTTTTGTCGTTTTTCTATCTACTTATCTATGGTTGTGCGTGTTTTTTTTCTTCATCTGGGGGAATATTTTAGGGTTTGATTCCGATGATGGTCCTTTAAGTGCTGCAGGAGGTATAGAGGAGAATTGAGGAGTGAGAGGACAGTGGACGTGTTATTTATTTCAAGTGGAGCTGACTTTCGATGGAGCTGTTGGCAGTTGACTCTTTTCGTATAGTTGCTGTTGAAATGGTTGTTTAGGTTTGATGGGACACTGGGAGATTATGTAGCTTAATGTATTTTTGATCTTGCACGTGTAAGACGATACCCGGAATACACTTGAGTCGGAGTAATGCTAAGCGGTTTGAAGCTTTTACTACAGTAGATACTTTCCTCTACTTCCACTCGTCTACTGCTCTACTATATACTATATACATGGTCTACTTTTGATGTATCTCTGCACATACAAGATCTTTCTTAAGTTGCAGAGAGGGATGTCCATTACAGAGATATAGATACTTGAGTGTTCAGTATATAGAGCTATATGTATCTACCGCACGCATCTAATATAGTGAAGCAGTTTGGTGAAAGTTTCCCTCGTATCTTCTCCTTGACTGGTCATCCTACAAGTCTATTTTGGTTGATGGAAATACCTGGAGACACAATAGAAAGAAATGAGGTTGTGTACAGCTTATAGATCCATTCGATGATTGCCTATTGGACCGAGTGGTAAACCCGTGCAAATTATAGAGACTCTTGGGATCAGTTTTCCGAGGACTAATGTGAATTCTCGTACGTGGTCGTTGTGGTCGCTTCATTCCAGGGGCCAAGGGTCCCAACCTGTCTAGTAATTTTATGGGAAGGTATACATATATGCTTACAGTCGTCTTCTATTTCCGATTATTTTACCTACGCCTGCCTCTACTTCCTTTGCAAGCCCGCACACTCTTTCAGAATTCTGGTCCAAACTTTCAATAGTGTTGTGGGTGTAATATAGCGTAGTAATGGGTTAACTCCTACTTCGATTATCATCTTCATGCCACCTTTCAGGTCATCTGTAGTCTTTAGTTACTATCCTTTGGATGATATCGTTGGTAACTCACGAGTTTACATTTGACACTACTGAAACAAGGAGTAACGTTGTGATGTGAGTCTTCAATTTAATTAATTTTAGTTCATGTAAAGCTATGAGGTTAGCAACAAATTAGTTTCGAATCGTATAAAAATATTTGTGGCTCATATTTTAATGTTATTTTGTCGTGAGGGTAAGACTCTGCAAGCCTCATGGATCGATTTGAACGAATGATAAGTAAGACCCGTCGTTTTCATCGGGTATGTATCTAGGCATGTATGTATTATCTGTGCACAACATCCATACCATGCACGCGTACACGCATGAGACTCATATAACAAGTAGATTGTAAAACAGGCTTGTTTTAGTAGTTCCCAGTGATTTCCGGGGATTGAAGGGTAAATGTTATTAAAGAAAATAATTACACCTGGAGGCGAAGTGTGTTGGGAGCATTAAATACAGATTAAGTATTAAGGATTCTTTATGCTGATGAGGGTTGTAAGTCTAGAGTGCAGACTTCCTCGCAGCCCGTGTGCTCTTGGCATATGTGCTTTATGATGTTGGAAGTTGGAATCAGTCTATCGGGAATGTTGAAGTTGTCATATATCCTGTAATGCAGACCTATGTATATATGCTGTTGGCATATATTGTCAATTGACAAAGCAAGGATGGGAAGGAGGCTGTGGGGTGGACTCCCTACTGAAGTTCAGTTTCTCCGTTGATTTCTGTATACCGTGGTGGTTTCCTAATATGATTGAAGAATACTGATTATAACGAGTTGTTTTAAAATCAAGAGTTCCGAGAATAGAGTCCCATTGATTCTGCTTTGATTTGGTAGGGTGAGGGTTTCTTGAATGCGACCCTTCCGCTTCTATGCAGTCTCTTCCTTTTTGGTCCGTGCGGACTCATTCCAGGATGAGACACGTTCGGATTTAAACGGAAGCTAAATCATTCTTCATATAATTCCTGAATATAGTATCTAGTACAGTGAATAATGTCTGGGAAGTGTCGTATGTTATATTACTATAGATTCTGCAAAGTTCCCAATGTTTGTAATGTGTGTATATCATCATAAGGCTTATTGTACAATATTACATATGGGCCGTTGGAGAAGGATAGTAAAAGTCTTAGGATGCATTGATGATGTGTGTTTGTGTGTGTGTGAAAGGAATATCCCCAGTGTGCTTAGAATGGTCTTGCATCCAAACTCATGGCCAGGCACAGTTTATTTATTAATGTGAGTGTAAATGGTGAAGGGTGCTGCTTAATACAGTTAAAGAGGACAAGTTTGAGTGTTGGATTTGAACTGGAGGTGACAAGTACGAAGCATATAAAGTATTAGTATAATGTATGGTAAGCATGTGAAGAGCAGAGTGGAGTCTGTTCAAAAGCTTTGCTCTCGCTTTTCTCTGTCTCTGTCTCTCTCTCTCATTACCTTTCGCATTTTCTCTGCTCTCTCCGATGTTTAGTAAACCTCTGGCTGGAATATGTGCAGATCGTGACTCATAATAGTGATAATGTTGGGAGACATGGAAGGAATTGAGGTTGCATACTGTAAAATATTCACGTCCGACTATCCCATGTTATTAATGTGCTGATTCGGAACCCATTATCGCCCGTGGTTCTCATATCCTCCACTATAGATACCTACAGGCAGAGCCCGAACCCACCCTGGTACCTTTTTCATGAGCTCTAATGGTTATTCCTAATCCCTCTTCCGTTTTCCCCCGCTTTTTGCCCCCAAGCAAATATATTCCTTATCCCTTTGCTTTTTTACCATCATTCTTGTAAAACTACAAGAACTTTTTTTGAGTACTAGACTGCATTCAAGCTCTCACATTGATCTGATTCTCCGGTTGCCAATATATATATTCATATAACGTATGATCCATTACATTATTTTCTCTGTAGTTTCCAACTTCGCAGTAGATCTTCTCGTTCAAAAGAGAGATCCAAAATTAACAGCTTACCAGAATGAAGGAGTCTCCTCCTAAAAGCAATGTTCCTCTACATCTCAATTTCGTCTTAGTAGTAGTAGTTTAGTGAGCTTCCCAAGTTTTTCTCTGACCTGAAACCTCTTACAATAAGTTCTTCAGTGTATATGTAACCCAGGCGGGAAAAAATGTGAATGTAAACTTATTTTTACAGTTTCTCCCTGTCCCTCCCAGTTTAATTTCCTATTACGTTTTCAGTTCCCATTAGATCGAACGGGGCTTAAAGGCTCTCTAATGTGTTTCTGGTAATTGTGGGATTGTGAACTAAACCATTAAAAGGTCTCTTGGACACGACTTCCATCTTATTAGTCCTTCCCCTGCCTAGGATTCTACATCTCTCTCCCACACTTCGCACCAGAATCCTTTTAGAATCAGGAATTTTAAATTTAGAAAAAGTCCAGGTCTTAGAGGTAGATTGTCGTTTTAGGCTTAAAAGACAAAGGTTTCATTTGATATTCCATTAATAGCTGAGAGCTTCATTGTTTATTGGAGGCTTTTGTATTTTAGTCATTGACTCTGATGATGATTCTAAGGTTTTTTTTCACGCGTTTATACTATTATAGTAGGTTAGCTCTCTCGGTAGAATTTTTTTAAAATATAAGTACACTCTAGGTACTTGGTGGTCCATGGTTCGTGCTCAGCATACAGCAGAGGAATGAACGGGGAGGGAAAGCTCTTTGACAAAGTCCCTTTTATTGTATAATTCCAGTTCCACGTCTGCATGAATTTAATATTCATTATATAATCGAGTTTCGTGTATAATTGAATGCATAATTAGAATCTGTACGTTCATCTCCTCGTGTAGGTTGGGTCTGTTGAGCATTATTACTACTATTTAAAGCTTTGAGTGCATATGATAACACTACTACTATGAGTATTCCAGACATTCGTGAAAGTAGGAAATGATGGTGTGTGTATCTAAATGGAGTGAAATAATAAGTGATGGGGACATGAAAAGTAAATTTAAGGGTAAATGGGACGTTGTCGTGGACAGAAACTACACGCCCGGAAGTATATTTATATTGCGTTAATCGAGCCCGAAGCGATAGAATTGATTTGGTTATGTGCTGCGAAAGATATCGACCAGCTGGGAGTTATGACGAGTATATAGAGGAAAGGATTTGAGTTCTGGACAACTGATACCGTATATATTTAGTTGTGAAGGGAGAGCTGATGAGATGGACAGTTGCCTTTTATGTTCTCTGTCCCGCTCGTCCCCCCCTGTTCTACAAATGTGACAGCAATTGTAAATGTACATGTTCAGGAGTTTGTTTTGAAGGTTGATAAAGCTTCTTTGTATTACATAGGATTCGAAAATTTTGAAAGTTCATCAACAGAGGATTGTACAAAATGTATTCTGGACTTGAAGCTCTGCTGGATATTGAGGAAAGTGAATGGCGTTGAATATGACTTGTTATATGTTGGAACTGTACACAAAAGTGATTGAAACAAATCCTGTCATCTTGTTTGACTTCTACATGAGAATGACTTCTACATGAGAATTGCCATACTGTATGATTGGACAGATGATGCGTATGGTAGTTGCATTACTAGTAGTAGAGGACTGTGCTCTTTGCTTTTGCTTCACGTATGATGTTTTCGGGCTCGTGTGTCAAATGATTGTGTAAAAGTTGAGAGACATTGTGGGAGTTAGTTTCAATTAAAAACCGAGTGGTTTGCTCCCTCGCACTCTGACGTTTGACTCTCTTTTCCCTTACTCGATCTTAATTATCTGCCAGGTTTGTTCTAACCTGATATCTACTGTACTAATACTACAGTATGTATTTAGGCATGGAAAGTACACCATTTATAGTTTTTAATATCCTTGTAAACCCTGGGATATCATTTATGTGCTACATAAATGTAGCACACCGCACTTACTAAGTATTTTAAAAAGTTGGTCTCACCGGTCCTCTGGTAGAATCTGAGTGACTCCATCCGGATTAATTCAAGTTTTGTAGGGCGTTAGTAAATTCGGTAATATTAGCCAAGTGAATTTGAAAAGCCAACTAGGTAGTTTTGTATATTCCAGCTTCTACTATATAGCTGTAAGTATATATACAAACCTACAATCTATAGTCTTACAGTCTGCTATATGCTTACGACTAACTACGTTAGAAGAAGAAATCGTGTGTAAATGAAAGGATCTAAAGGACATTAAAGTCGTCTTTGTGCGGCACATATAGTAGTTTATAATAGTCTTTTGATGCTTTTAGCGCTGCTGCTACTGCTGGGAAGCCTCGGTGTTTGATTACACACTAGTGTGTAATTCCACGTCTGAATGCTCTACCATGTAAATTTAATGAGTGTTTCCCTGTGAGTCGTAATTCAATTTAGGGTAATGCATGACTTTGTAAAAGAAATAATTAACATTAGACTCCATGTTGCCCCGTGTCTGGTTTATGAAGGAGTTGTGTGGTTAAGGGTTGGGATCCTCACCTTGAAGGCTTGATGGATCCCACGAATAAAGCACATACAACGAAGCTGCTCGATGGTTCCTGTCAAATCTCCTTTGCTGCCGTAAATTATTGCCGACTCAAGTGACCTTGATTTGAGTAAATTGAACTTGCTTTGTAAGAGCCAACGAGAGCTTTTGAGTCTGCTTGCTTTATTGTACAACGGTGGATTCGTCGTCTGTAGTACATTAACTTCGCAGGGTGCCCGGAATTTAGCTGTTTTTCCTTGTTTTGTTTGTACAATTTTACTCTGCATCATCACTGCTCCGTCGCGATGTGTTTTTATATTTTAATCCATGTTTGTACTTGTCTTTCCCAATTCTACATTACATTAGGCACCCGACGTTGTTACAATCTCTACACTTTGATACTTACATAAAAGTACATGGCTACTTTCTAATGGATTTCTATTTATATGGGGCTGCATGGTTTCCTCGTACATGTTTTTTCCTGAAAATTCTGGTTTGCAGACATCAAGTGTTGTGGGTGTGGGCGTTATTAGATTTTTCCAAGAAGAGGGCTTTTAACTCTTATGAAATGTGAGTGATATTATTAGTGTGCAAATGCTGGCTTGATGAGGTTTTCGATTCCTCCAATAATTACGCAGTGAGTGGTGACAGAATGTTTATTGCACGCCTGGAGTGATCAATATTACCAATTCTGGATGTTTTACAGTCCATGTTGATGAGTTCATATAAGTTGTTTGGGGTAGCTGAAGTGTCATTTTTATGGAAACGTATGTAATTTTTAAGTTCCATTTCTCTTCTCTCGGTGCTCTGACATTGGTTTCTATGGGCGTGTTTTACATTACATTTACAGTTTTCGGTGGCACGTTTTTTGTGCATATCTTATGGGCTCGTATATGCTAATGTATACAGACCCTTGTGTATATTTTGTATACACGCAACAGTGTTATACTTGTTATTAGTGTAAAAATGCATTGGAGTGGAAGGGAATAAATGTGAACAGCCTTAACAGAACTGTTGGCTGGGTGGAAGGTTATTATTGCTATTAATACTTTAAAATGAATGATGGTACCTCTCTTCCCTGACTGCCAGAGCTGAATTTCCCTCCTGTTGTAAATATTTGAGAGAAGAGTTTTGCCATATTTTAATAAATGCCAAGTTTTCTTCTCTCTATTACTTTTTTCCTGTAAGTTACTAGGTTCTTGCTCAGGTTTCCGGATCTTTTACTCGTATTACTCTCTACTTCTTCAATGCAAAGGGAAATGGATTCAAAAAGTTTTCCTATCATCCTTATGATAATTTGTTTTCATGCATAAATAATTTTTATCATTTCCTCTCTCTCTCTCTCTCTCTCTCTCAATCTCTATGACTCTCGTTCTCTTTATTTCTCTCTTTATTCATGTGTTCTTTCCTTCTCTTGCATTGCACTCTTGATTCAGGGATGTCATAACTTAATTCTGGAACGAGCAAGCAAGTATCGCAGATATCAAATAGGTTTTGCAGAATTGCGATGCGCGATGATTGGAATTCGAGATGAATTATTCCCAGAAAGTTACTTCCTCGTAGTGCATGAAACGTACTATAAATGTGCAATCGTCACTTGTCCGATGGGGGTACCTGAGTTCCTCCTCCTCGTTGGCTAGCTTCATTGTCAGCCTTCGTCGGTGTTTGAATGTGTTAGTAATGCTGTACGGACATAATTCAGCTGCGTAGCTCTCTGTAGATTCCTAATCATATTGTTGTACGGTGTGGTTGTATGTATATACTTATAATCATGTCGTGATGATCTTGTGTACTAGTTTTGGAGTCAGGATGGTGATGATGATGATGATCAGGAGGACTCTCCTGCTGTTGCAAAACAGTCCTAGAATTATTGTAGAAGTGCGGGGCTTATGGTATATAAGAGATGGAAGGATGACATTATTTGGAATACATAACGGTTGCGTCCTAATTAGGATTACTATTTGATCAGGCTCGTTGAGCAAACATTGATATAATAGGAGAGCGCGGCGGGGATGCTTGATGATCGTATATAAGTACAAATACTACTAGACTTGGGTACACTCTACAATGTGTATAGTGTATGCCTATAAGGCAAGAGTGCCGGAGGATCCCTCTCATATTTCCTCATTAAAACTTGAGTTTATTGAAAATGATCTGACAATTTTGCAGGACAAAGTTTCATGCTGTAGGCAAAAGAGCTGTAAATTCAGGTATGTATCTCCAGCTTTACTGAACTATGAGATAACTTCTGATCCGGCTCCATTGTGAGCACAGACGTAGAAAACTACAGCACATCTTGAATCTTGACTACTAGTCTTCTCGTAATTATGTCTTCTGTAGTAATACTTTTGAGAGTGTAAAGGTTGTTATAGTTGTACAACTCTATGATCTCTGCAGGGTAGGTCGACTCGACATTTTCCCTCTGATGAGCACTATAAAGTGTTCTCCCAGTCTTGTTAAGGAACTTTGGGAACTTTCCTCATGGTAATTATGACCTGACATGACATAGATTTTTTTCATACGGCCACTCGCACCTCGTTAGAAGAAGAATTATCCCGGGAATCTCTTTGTTGTTGATTCAGTATTAAAATGTGAATCCATGAATCCACTTCCTCAGCAATGGAGAGTGAAAGTAGAGCTGCAAACATCTCATTGTAATATTATGCAAGTACATACGTGGCGAAATCAGACTAAAAATACACAGATCCTCGCACTTGCCTAATCCAATGCTGGAAGCCTCTGGCAGTATTCCGAAATGATTATATGGATTGAGGTGACTGTGACTGGGAGTTTCCTGGAATTCGATAACAAACCCTCTGTGGATCCAGGAAATTGACGAGCTTGTCGAGGTCGTTTGCTGTGTGTTGGAGCAAAATTTGTAGATCGATTCGTTGAATGTTATAATAACAGAATGTAAATTGTTGGATTGTTCTATCATTATATGATCTGAGGGTAGGTCCTATATCTAAATAAATTGCGTTGTGGTTTTTACTATCATAATTTTGTTTACATGTAACTTATATACATGCATGGTATAACTTGTACTTTTGTATTGTATCTTACACATGAATGTAACTATGAGTATGTATGACGTGAATTCATAAAAATCATTGCAAGAGGTTCTCCCGAGGAAAATAGCGGATTTTTTCCCGATGGATCTCCGTTGCTGAAGAAATTGAAGAACATGTGAAAACATTTGTTGCACTTGTTGGAGTAGAATAACGGGTGGTGGAGGGGTTAGGAAGTCAGGGTTAGTGGATAACCTTTTACAATTTCTATGTAAATGCCGTTTCGGAGGGTGATTCCAACCAACTGCTATAATAGCTATGGGCTTTCTATAGCTATGAGGTTACTACTATAGTTATGTCACTATGACTTTGAGTTGACTATTTAGCTATATTACAGATATATCTTCTAGGTTTTCGCGGGGTTACAAGGGGGAAGAGACTACTTGGGTATTTATCGTGTGTATACGACTTGTGTACTAAATAGTAAGACTCTGTTGTGTTGGATATTGTAGACGGTCGTGGTTGAAATGAAACGGTTGTTACTCCTATACAACTCTACTGTTATGATGTTTTTTGTCGATTTTGAGACTCCTTAAAAGAGTCAAGTTGATGGGGTAGGATTAGGTGATGTTTATATGTATAGACTTTGTGTTTGTCAAGGAGTTGTTAAAGAAATTGCAGAACCACATCAAAAGGGTAAAAGCGGATGGAAATAGAATGAAGTCTTGAACTCTCTGAGCTGAAGGTACTTAAGTCTTTGTGTTGAATGAGCATTTTGAGTCTTTATAGTGTGTATATATACACAAGATCCTCTCCTTGTTCTTCTTTTTTACTTCTTGTCCTCTTCCCCAAACTCCTCTTCTATCCTTCGACACTACACCCAGCTATATAATTGCAATACTTTGACAACTGCAGTTATAACTATACTTGGACTCACGATGGTACAAAACTGACAAAGTGACATCGGCTTTTTGAGGCTTTTTTAATGCCTGAGTGGTATATTATTTTCCAGTTTATTTGCACTTCTGCGGTAACTTTTTTGGTCCAGCTGACTTCTTTTAGTAGTAGTTCCGAGTACATATTTGTATTTGAGTTTTTTTTGTTTCTCTCTTGAGTTTCTTTTGTCTCCCTTCCATTGCCTTTTTAGATGCTGACGGTATCCAAACTTTGCAGTTTAAAGTCAATGAACCACACTTGTATAAGACATAGTGTAGCTTTGTCCGTGGGAAAGACCATATTAAAAATATTAGAGTCGGGTCAGGCGTTTGATGATACGAGTGGGCTAGGCGTCTACGTTTAGAAGCTATAATGAACAATTAAAGCCGCCGTCGTAGAGTCTGCTGGCAATGATTTGTAATAGAAGATACGTTGGAGCAGAACGCTTAGAGAAGAGAGAAGATTCCAGAGACGCCTCGTATAGTAATGAAGAGTATTTTCGTATCTACTTGAGAGCTCAAGTCCTCAATAGTCTACTTAATGGTTAGTGATGATAATGATGGTCGGGGTTTTATTTTGATGGTCTTCTCTCCTTTTTTTCTTTATAGATTGGCATCAAAGCAATGGTTGTACAAATGAGCCCGTGACAAGACAACTGTCAGTTTCTAGTGACTCGAAACTTTTGGATGAGACGCCGGATACGGAAGAAGCGCCGCAAGTTATTCTTCGACAGAAGAAACCTCCTCGACCAAAGTCGGAAGTTTTCTTATCCAAGGATCAACGACGATCCAAACGATACTCGGCTTTCGGGGTAAGTCCATGATGCTTGAAATTATACCTCTTCTTAACTTCTAGTCAACGTCCTATGTGGATATAACAATATATGTAAAAACGTATGTAGTGATATATGAGCACAGGGATAGTGCAGTGTAAAATATAGGCTCCATATCAAAACCACCATATATAAGTATCCATATAAGCAAGTAATCCGTATACATCCGTAAACACATCATGTATGTACATGTAAGCACCATTGTACGCACAATGCGTTTGTGCAATACTTTTTTTTACTCGAGTTCTTTTCTTACATATGTGAACGGTGGACTCTTGTGAAGTTGGTCATTCAAAGCCATTCTCGCTTCATTTGATCTTTTACGCACTTGAATTTTTGCTTTTTCGTTAAATTGCAGTATACTAATCGTAAGAGCATATACCAAATGGACTTACGAGCAAACAATGGATTGTGGTACGCCTGAAATGAATAGCCACAAGTAAAAACATGTTATATACCACCAATACAGAGTGTCTGTACCAATCATTCCCCTGCAAATTGGGTTTGGGGG